>OMNV01001530.1:58888-71734 GCA_900303265.1 Brotula barbata | reverse complement strand
CCCCGCTCGCATGTTTTCCCTTGATCCGTGCAAATTACCAAACAAATGAACCTTTTCGCTGAAGAAAAATGAGAAAAAAAAGAACAAAAAAATCATCTTTAAAAGGGACCGTTTATTCAAATCCCGCTCGGCGGGGTGGAATCTGCGATCCCGTCCTCCTGTTTGAGAGCGCGTGTCAAAAATAATTCAGGCAAAAACAAGCAGAAATAACAGGAGACATTTCACAGCCATTTAAAAGACACGTCCCTCCGCACCGACGCTAATATTGCTGCAAGCTGAGCCGGTGTATCCACAACAGAGGATTCACAAGAGGCTATCAAATAAACTCACCAGGAGCCGGCCGGCCCACGTACGGCACGGCACGGCACAGATCACGCAGCACAGCACATCATGTCATTGCATTCTTCTTCACTGTATTATGTAGTGAGGGTAATTCATGGTCAGGCTATTTCATTCTCTACTAACATTTATAGATGAGAACGATATGAGATCATCAATGCCTCCTTGTTTATGGTGTTCCTTGTGCATCTCGTACTGAAATATCATAAAGGCTCGGTGGAAGGAAATGATTTGTGACTAAATGTCTGAAACATTAACTGTTGTCCTTGTGAATAAAACAGCAAGGACTTTATGATGGTCTGGATGGGATACTGTAATTTAAGCCCCGCTATGGGATGAGACGGGAGGCAAAAGTTATTCTGGCAGCTTTTACACAACTACGATCTTTCAAAAGTTAACCCCCCTGAGTTTACCTCCATCGCTTCACCCCCGTGCACCCCTGCTATTCCTCCATGCAGCAAGGCACTTTGAGGTCATTTTGCTCGTGTCTAATTTTACCCTTGGGTACGCTCGAGTAGAGCGTATAAGAGCAGCCATCATTTTAAAGACTTGTTTCAGGCGCTATTTCTTTCTCAGTTTATGTGCCTTCATTCTGAGATGATGGAGTGCTAATGAACAGACGGGCAGATGCATTTTGACTGAGGTCTTATGAGGCGTCTGCGTCTACCACTTTGCCTGAACCCAGCTGAAGTGACAGCAGGGGAGCACCATGCTGCATAGCAAATCACGTGGCTAACAAATGAGCCCAAACATCGGCGACATCACTTTGCGTGGGAGACAAAGACAGATTCCTGGCTGCAGTCAGGTGAGCGTTTGAGAGACGCTAAATGCAAGCGAATGAGGTGGAATGAAGGTTAATCTTTCTGGTGTGTCAGCATCGACCTAATGCGTCAGATTCAAAGTGGCGATGAGTCTCCAGCTCTCGCCAAACTCACCAAAAATACACGCACGCCGGCAGAATGTGAAATAAAGCAAAATCTATGACAAAATCAAGTCCAAAAGTGTAGTCAGAGTGCAGGCAAAGCTCGGGACCGGCAAGACGTCGTAGAGGTGGAAAATCACAATTCAAAATTCAGGAAACAGTCAAAGCCCCGACACAACAGGCAGGCAGAGACAGGCGAAGCACACACAGACACCAAAACAAACGAGACTGGCACCAAACAGAGGAATATGAGGAGTTTAAACACAGACCAATGAGCAAATAAGGGAGAGCTTAGACCAATGAGGTCATCAGGTAAAGAGACGGGGGCGTGGTAAACACAAAGCACATGGAGATGAGACGGAGGAACATAAACAACAGTCTGAGCAAAGAAAGCCAAAAAATACCAAGTGCCTCTGAGGAGAATAGAGGAAGTTTGATTTCTATACTTTGGAGAGGTTTTGGCACAAGGTGTCATAAACTCCAAACAAGTGTCTGGCTCTACCTCTGTTTACTTAGTACTGAGACATGAACACATTGTACTGTTGTAACTATACACAAGTTTTGCAGGGTACTGTTTGCTCTGACTTTTCCCTTTCCTTATTTTGTTTTGTGTATTTAACCACATCTGTGTGGGCTTCAAATTATCTCACTAATTCCGGTCTCAAGTGTTGGTTTTATGTTATTTTCCAACATTGTCCTTTCATCTGTATGTCATTCATTTTTCTCACTTATGGCTCCTGTTGCACACCTGCCCGTTCCAGGAGAGGGAACGTCTGTGAATTTCCTCTCTTTCCTCCACGTTAAGGTTTGGAGAGCTTCAGACTGGGTTGTTGTGTGGGCCTGTGAAGCCCTGTGGCTCAACTTGTAAATCGAGTTGGTTATGACAGATTCAGAGATATAAACGTGTCTCTATTTATTTGGAGTGGATGGCGAAGATACATTGAATTTCTGTCTATATTTTTTTCACCTTAAATTTGATCCTTTATATTTTAAATACAAACAAATCGATCACATTACGTCTTTACAAAAATACGATATCTTCCGAGGAGAATTGCAGTTGGTTTGCCCAGTTTAAATTTCTGTGTGCGGTGCAACCTCTAGGATGCCAATCAACAGATTCAGACAAGGGAAAAATAACAAAGCCCTGAGTCGGAGGTGTTAGATCATAGCGGGAACAGCTCAGCGTGGCGCTGCGATCATGTGACGCATGCTCACGATAAAGCACACTTAGTTCTGGTAAGACTGCTTCAACCCTTTCAACTCTTGTCACCTCGCTGCAGGAGATAGTCCGGTCCTCGTAAACAACACTTGGTCGCCGGGACGAGCGATCTCTTCTCCATCGAGCAGCCATGTTATCTACGCTTTCAACTTTTTGACCCTGAACAAAGGGTAGATGGCAAACATGAAAGTAACTCACTCTCTTACTGCCCACTCGATGGCTTGCCGGTGAAGAGCTGTGTCAACCAATGGGTTTTGCCCATAAGGCGATCGCATTCTTCACACCTGCCTGCAAGGATAAGTGAGCTTGACACAAGCAGAGCTAATCTGTTGCAACGCTCAGTCACACTCAATCCCCCAGTGGTCCTCTCTGCTTGTCCTTGAATCTCTGCTGGCATTGGACTCATACCTGGACCACTGATCAGTGGAATCACGGTGGAAAACGTGCGACTTAGGTCAATGAAAGACAACACATGGCACTTTCAGTGTTTACCAGGGACGAAATCTGTCATAAAATATATATACGGTGCCATCTGTGTGGGAGATTAGCTCATAATAAACTGTTCAAAGGAATGTTTTGTGCACATTAAACAATCACTCAGGAAGAGAAATGGCTGCAATCAAAGAGAGAGAGAGAGAGAGAGATGTGTTTGCTGTTAAGAGTGTAGAATTATAATTTGGACAGCACTCAAAATATGAAGTGGGTTGGCTGATGTGCAATCACTTCACCATTCACTGCTGGAAATGGTTCCCAAAAGCACGGCATGCGCTTATATTGGCAGCTGTTAACAAATATTTATAGTTTATTATTCTAGGAACACTATAATTACACCTAATCACAAATTAAGATAAAAATTTATTGTTTAGTAAAAAAAGTGCAAAGTGAAGCCTCCTCAAACCTTTAATTTTGAAAGAAGGGGTTAGTCACGCAAAAATAAATAAATAAAAGAGTTTTTAGGCCAGAGCTGTCACGTATATGAAATGTAATTCCGCCTAATGACTAATGACGTGTCCGCATGAATATTCATGAGCGAGGGAACATCATAGATACTATTATTATCTATACCACTACATTCTGCTCATCATCTCCTGTTCATTTACTGTATGATGAGCGCTCATTAAACCGGCACTCATTGTCCTCATGCCTGACTGAGTACTCCAGGTGGTCCACACATTTTCCGGTGTTCCCATTCCAATGTTCAATATTCAATAATCAAGTACCACCGGCGACCAGGAACTCCCAGGCGTTAACGTACCGTCCGGGAAACTCTGCGAAAACAATCATTGAGATGCCACCGATATCTGCTTGCCGTTGCTGCGAGTGTGTCTGGTGTAAATGCAAATTGCAGCACTTTCACTTGAACAGAACTGATTTGCACCCAGCTGTAAATCCCTGAGATATTTTGTCTCAATCTGCCGGATGCAGACTGCTTTCATTTCCTATGTTTTTGATGCTGAGTGTTTGTATTTTGCAAATGTAACAAACACAGCTTATTCAGAAGTGATGACTGCTACAGAATACACAGCGAGATGAGCCAGGAGCAATGAATAATATCACAGGGCTCACATGTTTTCAGAAGATGTTCCATTGAATGGAGCCAATTCAGAGGACAGCCTGTGGCTAAATCTGCTGAGTCGATTGAAGAATTTTTTAATTCTTTAACGGACTTATTTTCATGCATTTTGTGCACAGACGCTGTTTCACGGTGGTAAATACCTGTGGCATTTCATGTATCGACGGATGCACAACAATGTCTGAGAGATTTAGAGGAACATTCTGGTTATTTCCGTCTTACAATATTAGGGACATATTTGATTGTCCTCACGAGCGGATCGATAGCGCCGAGGTTCATATTGCAGACATGCTTGCCTTTTTTTTTTCAACCATTTTTATAGGCTGGTGTAATGCAGCAGGACGTGACAAACACTGGCAGACTCGAGCTCACGCTGGAAGAAATATATCCAATAAAACCAGTTCTGTACTTCCTGGAATGCCTTTTATTTAATTAGTCCCTTACTTACTTAAAATATTGACATCAGCATGCGACACGTTTAAAATTAGCAATGCTGATTATTCCAAATTTAAGGAAATTTGAGGAAAGAATCCCCAATTGGAGTCAATTTTTTTCAAATCTTCCAAGTCCATCCTCTTCATATGGACTGCATTTCTATAGCGCTTTCTTCCAAAGTGCTGTACAATGTTTGCTTCACATTCACCCATTCATACACACATTCACACACCGACAGCCGAGGTAACCATGTAAGACCCACTTGCTTGTCAGGAGCAATTCGGGGTTACAGTCTTGCTCAAGGACCTTCAACATAGAGAGGCGTGGGATCGAACCGGCAACCGGCAATCACCCTTACCCCCTAAGCCCCACCACCAATAAAGAAGGGATGTTTGTAGACGGGCAGATTTGGTCCTACATGGTGAATGATGACCCATAGTTTCCCATTAATGGCTCTGTCGTCTGGTAAATCTACTCCAGGCTTCACCAACCTTGAAGCACGATCTCCGTACCATCATTTAAAGTAGACAACAGCATTGAACCACAGACGCGGCCTGGAAAAGTGCATCCATCCACCTTATTGTATGTGCTTGTTAAAAACGATAAAAAAAGCCTTCAGTGTACTCACAATAATCCTGTTTCTCCCTTGCAGCCAACCCGACGGGTGCCGGACCAAAGGGCTACCCGGGCACTTCGGAGGTCTTCCGCGAGTCCAGCAGCACGACGGGGATGGTGGTCGGCATTGTAGCAGCGGCCGCCCTGTGTATTCTCATTCTCCTTTACGCCATGTACAAATACCGGAACAGGGACGAGGGTTCCTATCACGTGGACGAAAGTCGCAATTACATCAGCAACTCGGCACAGTCCAACGGCACCGTGGTCAAAGAGAAACCGGTGAACACGGCAAAGACCTCCAGCAAGAACAAGAAGAACAAGGACAAAGAGTACTACGTGTGATTGTCAATGCTTTGGTCTTTGCCAGGCCATCTGAGACATTTATGGAACAGACAAATCAGGATTTCACCATGTGTACAGTATAATAGCAAAGATGAACACTATCTAGTCATTTGATTTCCTATAAGACAATGCTCTGAAAGGTGAATACGACAGACGAAAAGACTTTCTTTAAATTTAACACCAACTCAGAAAGGAGAAAAAGGCACTGGGATGTACTGTCCAGGAAGAGACTGATAAAAAAAATGGCAACCACAACTGAATCTGAACTGAACACATATCTAACAACCAAACAACATTAACCCATCTGTGGCTTCTTTCTTTGGCCAGGATAATGGAATCTCACTCCCCGTGCACAGAGGCACTTTGGCAGGGAGACTCAGCATTAAGAGACTTCGTGTTTCCGTTCGCATTGCCTGTGTTTGTGTTGTTGAGACTTTTTTCTAAAGAAGATGACACAATGCATAAGTCAATACGTAAATACGCCAAACGCTTACGATGGATCAAGTCTGATCGTCAGAGGAATCAGCCTGAAGAGGTAAAGATGGGGGACGTGAGTCTGGCAGAGCTCTTAGCAAAGATAACGCGTGGATTTCCGTTTCTGTTCAAAGACAATGTTTTCAAAAGATGAATATTCAGTCCATTGTGCCAGTAAGAAATTTGGAGGCCTTCGTTTTGAAGTCAAAGGAGAGAGTTTCTCTGGTTGCGGAGGACGTCTCTGAAGCGATCATTTGGGAGCCATGCACGTCCAATTATCTTATTACAGTACATATGTTTATATACAGTACAACCACATCTATATGTGCTTTCTGGACTGTGACAAAGTGGTGTTTTATAGCCTGTTGTATAGATGATGCAACCTATAACTGCTCCTCAACCATTTTGGAATAAAACATAAAAGGACAAAAAGAGAACTTAAGTGTTAATAAGTGTTGCTAGACATAGAAGATTTTATGAAAACTGCTGCATTGTTTTGGATTTTTTTTTTTCATTTGGATAATTTGACTGCCCCCGTTTTTACATGTGTTCCTATATAGTTTTTATACGGATGCCAACCTGAGATAGATATGATCACAGAGCAGTAATAGGCTGACGGCATGAACGACTCTTTTAAGGATAACGGTAGAATCACTGCCTTCCTCCTCGATCCTGACTTAACTCGCATTTTGTTAAATGAAAACCAAGAATATGAGCGATGGTGACGGATGATGTCGATGACAGTCATTAAAATGATAAACTCGTCGTGTGTGTTTCCAAGTGGTATTATACCGTTGGCCAGTGTACGCCTGGGCTGATGCAAAATCTGAAAGAAGAGTACGTCTCCATTTCAACTGTCGTGTGTTTGTTCTGTCATCCTGTCAGTCAGTTCTGCTTTCCAGAGACCTGTACTTGAAACGAGTATGAGGAAAAAAAGACCCTGAACTATAAATTCTCATTATAAATTCTCTCTGTTTGCTTCTCTTTTATTTATTTTCGGGTGTTTTCTGTTCAACTGTAAATCTTGTACTCCACATAAAATTCATTATGAAAACTAGTTTTGAAAAAGAAAAATCCAATGAATAAAATATTACCTAAGTGAACTTACACTTTTTATGATATGTGTCTTGCTCGCAGACACTTCAGCAGACATAGCTCGCATCGCAGACACACATGGAAGAAAATGGACTAGAAAGTGACACTCAACGGCAACTCAAGTCCTCTCAGCACTTCAGGATTTATTAACTTAAATTTTTATTCCTTCTCACAAGCAGGCATTGTTGAAATACCACTATGAAAAAAATCTATTTTTTAATAATTAACAGTTTTTGGGGATATAAGAGCAACAAATTGTTCAGTGGGATCTCAAAAGTTTGACACTGTTATGCACTAGCAGTTTTTCCTGTATTTTTCTTAATAGCCTTGAAAACTCTTGCCTCCCTTCTGTAAATTATTTCTCTCCATACTACACATTAAGTAATGAAGTTTAGTGAATTCCCATAGATATGAACTCTTCAGTTACTGAGTTTCGCTGAGGGAAACTATCATGGTCACGGCCTCGCTGACACATTAGCATGGCTCCAAAAAAACAGAACTCACAACCGCAAGATCCACATTAAATCGACCTCTGCCGGCTCCAGTAAGCAATTTTAAAAGTAAATGCAAACTAGGCAGCAAAATCATATCGCTGGCTGTTAATAAAAAGAACAGACCGAGATCAGTCAGCTGCTGTGAGGTAACGTGAACACACTAGTCGTCGATACGGGATGATTTTATCGAGAAAATCAGCAGGAGCTGACAGTGATCAGAGACGGATTGATCAGAAGAAAATATCACAGATGACTAATGGATGGATGGATAGATAGACAGACAGACAGACAGACAGACAGACAGACAGACAGACAGACAGACAGACAGACAGATAGATAGATAGATAAATAGACAGACAGACAGACAGACAGATAGATAGATAGATAGATAGATAGATAGATAGATAGATAGCATTAGCAGCTGTGTTCTCATGCAATTAGCATTAATTACTTTAATTGTTTTAATACATGCCAATTTTGTCTGCTGAACTTGAAATAGAACCCCACAACTACAGCTGATTGCTCTGGAGTTGCTGAGTGTAGATTAGAGCGGTGGTCTGGTACCGTACCTCCAACAAGAGGACAGACGTTCCGCTAACATGTAAATCACTGCAGCGCCGTACAGGCCGCAGACTTATTTGCTTTGATTTCGAGCATGGAAGCTGCATTCTGCTTCCCCTCACCAAGCTGCCGCGGCCCGGGCAGGTACCTGCGTGCAGCCCAGAGATAACGCAGTAACACAATTGGGAAAGCTGTCGTACGCTCGTGTAAGGTAACGTCCACTCCATCGGTAGTAATGGCAGAAAGCAACACGTTTCAAAGTGTGACTGAGCAGGCAGGCGCTGCCGGCTCCGTTGCTATTTTCAGTTTTCTCTCTACATTTCTAGTTTGCCCACACGCACATAACACACGAGTTTTCCGCGACCGCAATAACAATGTGACGCTCTTGCATTTGTGGAACTATGCAAAGCATTCATTATCTAGTGTTTCAATGGCAGGTTCAAGCCCAGAAAAGATATTGTAACAAACCGGTGATTAGTTAACAGGAGGGAGGCAGGCAGATGGCAAAATCCTCTACTCCACCTTTTATTAGGCCGCAACAGCCCGGACAAACACAGCTAAAAAGTTAGCAAGGAGCTAACACAACAGCTTCTACTGACAGTTTTCGCTGACAGCAACACAAAAACAGGCTGAACACACACTATATACAGGAAAGTTTCATCGTAACAGGAAGAGAAACTAGTGTGAAAATAGACACTTTGAACACGAACACTTTTAAAATCACAAGGTATGCTGGGAAATCAATCCCCCGATACGCCTCCATATAGAACTCGTCCAACGTGGACGTGCTCCACGAGACGGCTGGAGATCGAGTAATGCAAATGCCATAGCCCTTAAAGAAAACTTGAAAACGAATCATTATTTTAAGATTGGTTGAAAAAATGTGTTTAATTGTGTGTGTGGGGTTTTTATCGCCTAAATCCAATGTGGATTTTGTCATCTAAATATATTATACTTCTCCTCAAACTAAGACTGGACCAAAACTAAAATATGACTCAAACTAAAACAGTCCTAATTAATAAATCCAATGTGAAATTTTTTGGGGAATGATGCCGTTCTCACACATTTGAGAACTCTTGCTATCACAAAGCTTTAGGGTGCTTCTTCTCTGGAAAGTTCTGGATCGATCAAATCCTAGTTAACGGCCCCAGACACTTCAAAAATTGCACTTTTGAAAAAATAAATACAACTAGATGTACTCAGGACCTGGGTTTGTCTCCCCTTAGCTAGACTCGGTCCAGATATCAAATGACTTCTTGTGTCACTGTTGAGGGCTGAGTGGGCAGCGATCTACCGGCCCGTTTGGACAGAAGACAAAAGTTCACCTTACAGGCGAAAACTAAACCACAAACGGAACATTACATGCTTCACAAAACTAATAAATCCGAACCCTACCTTAGAAACATGTCTGAAATACGATAAAAAGGATTCAGCTGCTGCCCCACAGAGAATCCAACATCCGACTACAGGAGAGGCAGAACGCTGCGTTCCCTTTGTATCCTAACCGAACCCCGTGACCTGTCAGCGATGCTATCCACCGCCGAATATTGTAATGCCCTCATATAACACGCAGCGCTGAATGGGAGCGCTTCAAGGCCGGAGATTTTGACAGCTGATAGTTCAGTTCTGGGATGCTCAGGAGCGCGAAATAAATGTTGAATCTCTGCATTTCAAAAGAAAAAGTTCAAAATGTAGCCAGTAGCTAAAATTCAAGGAGTAATCCAACGGAAATTAGCTCACCCTAATTTGAGCACACGTTCCTTATGCCAAATGATGAGACCGTAGATAGTGAAGCGTTCTATCTTTAGAACCACGCTCATCCTCTCAGCGTCCCCGTCTTCTGTATTCATCCTATGCCATTTCCCCACACTCGCTCGGCCTCTTCTCCTCCTCTGTCTCAGCTGGATATTCCAGACGTCCCTTTAATTCGACACACTAATGTAATTCTCCTTCTCTATAATCATCCATTTTCTCATTTTCATGCCCTCTCCCCGAACTTGAGACACGTCTTGTGGATTCTATTTCACAGCAGTACACCAGACTACATCAGTTTCCATTTCATTTATTCGGTATTTGTTTAGAAACCCCCACGCTGCTCTGCTACGAGGCATCGTTGCTCAATATAAGCACCTCTTGCTGACCAGGTTAAAGGAGATATAATTACATATGGATTTCAAGGCACAATTTGATATTAGTGCGCTAAATCAAATGAAAATGAAATTTCGTTTAAACTGCAAAAGTGTTTCATCTTACACGATCGCTGAGAAGCATTTGTCTTAGCGCGCGCGGTGAAATCGCCGAGCGGATCTGCAGGCGAGCGTTCAGCACGGGTAAGGCTGCTAACCCAAAACAACATCAAACACGCTAATTGTAGCCAGCCTCTGACAAATTAGGGTTACAATCAGGTCTAATTCACAGTCTGCCTGACTGAGCACTGGTTAAGTTCGCTCACGCTGAGTTAAATTTGAACAACAGTAGTTTGGCCCCGTTTTTTTTTTTTCTATCGTGAATGTGCAGGGTGTAACATTTCAGGATGTACGAGATTATAAAGAACCAAAGAAAAATAATGGTTAAGTATTCTTTGCCCCAGTATATCAGGACAAGACCTGGTATATTAATGTTCGAGTGTTTCAATCCCGACACTTAAAGCTCATGTAAAGCCTCTACTTAGTTTATTTACATTGTTTTGTTAATGTATCATCTTCCAAATCAGCACCAAATTCCGGTCAAATCCTGTCTCCCTGTGTTGCTGTGAGTCTTGTTGTGTATTCCAAGGTACTGTGACTTTTTAGTGTGAAACTACTGTACTGACAGATGGCAGAGGGGAGCAGTCGGAGCCAAAACAGGACTCAGTTTATGCACTGCCTAATGTAGCTGCTAATGAATGCATGTACAGTATCAAGTGAAAGTGTTCTGTGACACTCGGGCACTAAGACTTGCTAAGACTTGCTTTCGGGAGTCGCTCTTGCTTTCCTTGTAAATATTTTATTTTGTTATTATTTTTTAATCAGACCTATTTGATTACTGTTCCCGGGGAAGAAAACTGTTTAAAAAGCAATTTCAGCAGGTGAGAGTCTTACTTTGGTATTTTATTTAGCATGACTTGCATCCTAGTGTGACTTCATACAGTCTTCTTTGTCTGTCGGTTCATTATGCTTCTCCTCTTTACGACATAATTCACAGTAATAATCCCAATATGTGATGGATCATTTTCTGCAGCCTTTTCCCTGATTTTACTGGGACATTTTTGGTTTGATGGAGTCCGGCGGGAGTGTGAATAATTATAGCATTTTACGTCAGATTTGGTGACGGCGGCAGCACCGCCTCTGTCCTGTCAGCGCCCTGTCAGAGCCCTGAGCGGTGGGGTTAAGGTTAGAGTTCCAGGCCAAACCCAGCAGCAATGAGCCGCCCCCCCTCAGGAGAGGGAGTCAACATAGCAAGGGCACCAAACACATTCAGGATGCATAGGTACCATTTATCACAGCTGACAACTGCACCTCTCAGTGCCATTTGGGTTTATTACAGGTACATTTCTCCACACATAATGATGTTTTCCTTAGCACTTGTCCTTTGAGACAGACTTCCATGAAAAACTGCGGTGGAAACATGAAGGTGACAGAGTTGTTTTTTTTTTTCTTTTTTCATATGAAGTTTGCTTCGCATGACTTCTAAGGACACAGAATTTAAATTAAAAAGAAATGAAGATTCTTACTTCAGTTGTAACGGAGTACATAGCTCACGTTTTGGCAGAATTGAGTCACAGTACGGTAGGGTCTGCATATTTGGTATTCAAATCTCGTGCATATTTGGGGAATTAAATCTCATATTTATTTGGGGAATTAATCCTTTGTGCTCTAAATTACCTTGCACCTGCTGCCTCTAGTTACCCCTCTGGTATTTGTGTTCTATTTTTCCCAGGATGCCTATTGACAACCCCATTCCCTCTCGAGCAGCGGGCTGTATTGAATGAAGTATAACGGCATTAATATTTTACAATGAATGTTAAGTATTTGGATCCCTGAGACGACTACTCAAAAACAACAAATGAGTGCAAAGAATCAGAAAATCAGACAATCAAATAAATAATAATAAAATAGTTGCCCAAATTAACACTGTTCGTTTCGTTAGGAGCTAAGGAACATGTACTAGAGACTGTAATAACCATAAATGCAACTATCGAGACTGGAGATATGAAAATTCCATAGCATAATTATAAAAATGATCACAATTATCAACATTATCTCGATATTTTCAAAATGTGCTGTTGATGTTGAAAACAAAAACTGATACACACTGAAATCATTTCAACTTTTCTATTTAAAACTACAAATAAAGTTAGCAACACTTTTTGTTTGCATAAGCATTAAAATAAAAAAAAAGTCGCAGTCCAAAACCTTATGCAAACATGTAAAAATATTAAATGTGCAGCGCATTAACAATAAAGATGGCACTATGGGGCCCTGAGAAATAAGTTCAGAATATAAAAACAGCAACCAAAGATATTTTTTTCAATGTTATGAGAGCTAGATTTTACAGATTTTACAGCAATGATCATGTCTGACCAGAATTGGGGGGGTTTTTTCACAACAACCACAACCATTACGTTTCATACAGTAAACTGTTAATACAATAGTTTCAACGTTTACATCTTTCAAATAATGGATCCACTAATAATGGACAACATGGTATGTCAACATCCTTCTCCTCACACAGCTGATAGTACAGTTAAATTGTTACTTTAAGTATTAATATTACTGCTTTACCCAACAGTCAAATC
>OMNV01001530.1:5965-55570 GCA_900303265.1 Brotula barbata | reverse complement strand
GCCCAGCACAGAAATCAAGGAGTTCTTAACTCATTGGAGCAGGTAGAAGAGAGCGCAAAAGTCTGAATATTATTAAGTATAAAGTTATGCTACATCCAAAGAGCTTCCATCAAATTTGACTCAAGAGAGAACTTGTAGCTTTACACCCACATGCTCTGAATAGATTATTATATAACTGATAATAATAATAATAATAATAATACTCATACATTTTCATACTCTCTCTTCCTACCAGTCAGCTTACAGTGTTGGGGAAGCTACTTTGATCTCCATCTTTTCTGAGAGATCATTTCTGGTCAGCTTTCCCACAATGCACCACAGCCAACAAAAATCGCCGAGCGGCACCGAGAGTTTTCCAAAGAGGAGCCGCTCGGATGCATCGTCACGTACCGGTTCACCGTCAAAGAGACGGGGGAACAGTTAGGAGGCCTGCCTTTCGTTTTGGCCGTCTGGCCCAAGGGCATCGCTTCCAGCTGGCCCACAGGCCCACTGGGAAACGTCCCCGTGTGCCCGATGGCGACGCGGTGTGCGGTGCCAACATCACACTAACAGTGTCTCAACACGCCGCTGTTTTCCTTCACGTGTCTCTCGTTCCTCAGCTGTCACCCCCGAGTTTCTCATCTCTGCTCGCTCACCTGTCCCTGATTTCCTCACCACTCCGTTTGGTGCTCTGCTTCCTGTTTCCTGTTCTTTTTTGTTTTTGCTTTTAGCCGTGTTTGCTTCGGCTGCTTGCCAGTGGCGGCCCCTTCAGTTTGCAACTTGGGCATTTGCCTAGGCTGGCAAACGGGAGACGGGTGGCACACAATCACTGTTAGGGGTGCAGCACTCGCCGTATATGAATTGTATTAGTGAAAGTGCCAGGTTAGTCTTCGTCTAATTTACCATACACACCGGACTGGTACTCAAGTCAAGCCAACTTTATTCGCATTGCTCAATGTCACATCGTGTCCCTGAGGACTTAGCAGGCTCGCACAACAAAAATTTCACGACTCGGTCCAAAGCTCTAGAGGAAGACAAGGAAAAAAACACCTTAAAAAGTTTAACATAAGAGGGAGAAAGGAAACGGGAGAGGAGTCAGTGAGTCACCAAGAAAACCTTTATCTCCTCGCAATGTTGAGATTCTGTGAATCCAAATAGTAAAAGTACAGTGTTAGATTTGAGTATGCAGCATTATGGAGTGTAATAATTGTGTGTAATGAAATATATCCATCCGACTAAGAGAGAGAGAGAGAGAGAGGCTTTATGGGCCGGGACGTGTTCTGCATATTTGCTCGTTTCCCCCAAAAAGTTTCCCGAGACATCAGGAAGCCCGCTGTACCGAAAGAAGACTTTTTAAATATTTCTGAGTGCCCATGAATTTTCAGCAGGGATGAGAGCAGCGCAGGTCAAAATGCAAATGGGCTTGACCCACTCGGTGTATCTGTTGTCTTATCTGAAGAGCATTTGCAATTTATCTTCGTCAGCCATCTCCTGGTCGCAGCATCGGAGGACGGCTCTCATTAGCACGAGGCACATCGTCTCTGACTGAGAGAGGGAGCCGGTCTTTAGCTTTGTACTTATGAGAATAGTGATGATGACGATGATGATGATGATGATGATGATGAACATGATTGATTTGTGCCAGTGGGTATGGTCTTTGTTCCCAGAATTAAATATGCTCTTTCAAATGAAATTTATTTTCTGCTTCTGGGATCCACCATAATACTGAAATCAATATTTAATATCCTCGGATCAATGTTACACCAGTTTTTATTTTGCATCGGTTCTGCCAGCTTTACCGGGTAATAATGTGCAATTGTGGAAAAACACTGTGAATGGATCTCATCCAAAGTCGTCCTCCGCCTCGATCGTTCTGCTCGGTCACGTGACCGCCGTGATCGTTCTCCCCCCGTCCTCGGCGTGGTCTTCAATTACGCTGCCTAACAATGTCCAAACACCGATCGCACGCTAATATGTAGCGCAACGACAAACATTCGGCTATTCAAATTTGTTCAGCGCAAACAGAGCGGCGCATTTAACGGCGCGGTGAGGGCAGATGGTGCAACGACGGCGTGATCCCATCGCTCATTAATGTCCGTTAACTTCCTGAAAGACGAGAGACGTTATCCAATCCATCCATTTTCCACTACTTATCCCGGTCCGGGTGGTGAAACAAAGGAGCCTCTTTGCTGCCTCTCCTTGCCACGCTCTCCGGCTCCTCCCGGCGATCCCAGGAGGTTACCAGGATAGATGGAATATCCCTGCAGCCTGGTCTGGGTCTCCTTTCCCCTCATTTGTCAGGTGAGTTAGTCATAAAACTACAAGACATAAAAATAGTACTGATATGAAGTCATTGATTTTAGTTATGTTTTGTTGCAAAAAATACCAACTTGGGGGTCGGAGAGGTCAAACGCCATCAAAACCAAGAAAAACGCTTAATGTACATCCTGCTTTAGGATATTTTCACACCCGCATGGTTTAGTCCAGTGAAGGTGGACAAGGCTGAGAATGTCTTGGTGAGCTGGTACTTAGTACTGAAAAACCTCCGACGTGGTCCAAACAAGGCCTTCTTCAGCAGTACATTTGATAAGCCACGCACAAAAATGAATTGGTGAAAAGATCATAGGCTATCAGAATTTGGGTTCAGATGAACATGACGACATTCAGCATGCGATGACCTACGTGAGCTGCATCGTCCTGTCCGTCCATCTGAGGACAGCACGTCTTCTTGATATAAATGTGACACGACATTTCCACATGTTGACTTCAGTTAAATTTAGCTTCAGCTGCCATAGATTTGCTTGGAAAATAGCACAAAAGTTCAACAACTACGCCTCTATGCCTTTCCCCCTATTCACCATTATTCACCATTATTCAAAATATTTGTTTAAATTTCCAGGAATGGGTCTTATATATGTCGCAGCTCGTTAAAAATTTAAATTTTGTTGGCTCTTACAGGAGAAGCACCTTACAAATTCACACCAATAATGAGATCCTTGGGCAGAAATGTTTTTATGATGATTTCTGTATCGTGGAGTTGATTTTGGATCCGTATAAAAATACCGCCAATCGAGCTTTATTTGCAATATTTCAGTCGAATTCATAGACAGTATCCTGACGCAGAGCACCAGCAGTAATGTGCCCGCTTGTTAAAATGAAATCTAATCTGACAGTTTCCCATGGTTTTTACAGTCCTGGACAAGGACACTATTTATTATTCATTTTAAAACGGAAGTATAAACTGGCGGTTGTTGCTTTCATAATAGAGTTTTTTTTTACGAGCTGATAACACAGGAGGAAGACAAGGCCATTTTTAGTCTATGATAAACGTCTTCAATCTTCACAATAAGCAGCACACGGGGCGTCTCCGCCGCTCTGATCCGTGCCTCAGTCTGCCGTGTATGTATGCAAAATAAAAAAATGGCAAAGAAATCAGCATACACTTACGTGAGTTGTTGTAATATTTTGTTTTATGAAAACAGGTGTGTGGGTTTATTGTTTTCCGGCCTACGCTCCGTATTCTAATTTCCCACAGACGATGTGTCTGTTTCAGAAGTAGAGCATCAAACGATACGTATAAAACCACATCTACAGAGCGAAAAAAAGATACTTGGAGTTAAAAATTTACTTGTATGCAAATGTGTTCGCCTCGGAATGTGTTACTTGAGTGATGATTTAACCTTTTCACGTGTGACGCTCCTCGTGTCTGACGCCTTCTCACTACAGCGATAATAGTCGTTACAATAGAGAATATTGCAGATAAGAAAAAAAATTATCCTAAAAAAAAATGATTTAATGATCTGAGTTAGTAATCAGAGTTTTATTGTTGCATAGCTTGAAAATATACTACATGAGTCCATTCAAAGACCTTGTTGTAAATGAATGCTAAATGTTGATAAATGCTTCAACCAAAAGAATGTTGGTGGCTTAGATTCATTTAGATTTTTCACAGGTGCATCACTAATGAGAATGATCGGGGAGGAGAGTCTGTATAAATGTGTCTCTATAATGAATGAATGAATGAATGAAAGAATGAATGAATGAATGAATGAATGAATGAATGAATGAATGAATGAATGAGTGAATAAAATTGGAAATATATAGCCAGAGAAAAATCTTTAAAATGGATGCTGTCATTGAGATAAACGTAGGCAATCTAGCAGTTGATGTCATTTTGACTTGTAAATCTTCATCTGCAAAACTACTAACTACCTTTAAAAATACGGCCATTTGTCTGTCTGAGGAAATATGTGTTAAATATCATTCCATTCAGGACAGATTAAGAGAAAAGTCACTATAATCTGAGCGATTTTAGGTCATTCTGACACCGGAATTGATCATAAAAATCATAAAGTGGTACATTTATGGACAAGCCCTCCCATGTAATGAGGGTTTGTTTACAAGTGTGAAATAATTTATGAGGGGAGAACTTGGAGAGATCTGGACTATCAAAGCCACAACTAGATTGTTTTTTATACTTTTCACAGACACAGTACTTTTGGATTCTACCGTCTCCTAACTAAGACCTCACAGCCTGTCAGAGCCAGGATGCCACCGACGGACATGCTGCTTTTACAGGCGTACATTGTTCCAACTGATTACAGACATGCACATGTGATCAGCGTGGGCCATGATCAGAGGCTCGATATGACGTTATCTGTGTCAGTCAGGTAGCTACGCTGGCTGACACCGAAGCAGAGAGCTTGATGTGGAGGACCTTCATCTAGAACTTGGACAGCTGTCAATCTGAGTGCAATCTCAGTCTAAACTGCTGTGCTAGAGCCTGGTAAGGAGATATACATGAAAAAAATGTATGGTATGTTGTCAAATCAAACAATGATATGTTGAAATGATGATCTGATTGTGCTCTCTTCGCACAGACAGGAGTTGGACAACTGATCTCTGTCTGTTTGAGGTGGGATACAAGTCTGGCTCATCGTATTTAGAGCATTATATGTCCCATGACCTGAAAATCAGCCAGGAGTGAGACTTCCACTCATTTGGGAGGACAGGAAAGGACAGGATATTAATTAATCAATATTATGGTGATCTTACGTTGCAGATCAAATTGATACAATCCACAAATAATCCTAATAACCACAACTTTCATCCATCGTATTTAAAATGAAGGCCTCAGCCACAGGCAGGTCGGCCAGTCGCTTAGTGATATCATATCTTCTTTCCTTTGCTGTCACAACATTAGCCA
The DNA here is from genome assembly GCA_900303265.1 of Brotula barbata. Lineage (NCBI taxonomy): Eukaryota > Metazoa > Chordata > Actinopteri > Ophidiiformes > Ophidiidae > Brotula > Brotula barbata. Next base: position 50,385 of record OMNV01001530.1, on the reverse strand, counting down.
CCGTAGTCTAAACATTAAGATGAGTACAGAGCCACTTCCTATGTTAATGTATATTAAAACTGATCACACGTACACACACATACACACACTTAGTGGAGGGTGAACATACTTGTTTGTGATCACACGTTTGGTAGTGAGTGAAATTGTACCCGGTTTGGTGATTTTGGAGATTATTTTTTACATCAGTTAAGCCTACGAATGTGAGACAGTGATTTTTAAAGTCACTACTGTTTCCGTTATTGTTCCGTTGCTCTATATTATGACCTAATTTCAGATTAAATTCAGGGTTCAGTGGATTTGTTTGTTTTATTTTCGCTGCAGTTTTTGTGATATGAAACTTTAAACCGTATAAACAGCAGCGATGGGGGGGGGTGGATGTTCGCTACATTAGCATAATTCCTGGTTAACACCAAAAATGCTTAAAACCGCTATTTTTTCGAGAAAAAAAAAATTTAAATTAAATTTAAATTTCAAGCTTAAACAAAGGTTCTGCGTCAGTTACTCCGCTCTGCTGTGTGGCAGTGCTGAGTTTCTGATGTGCTGGATCAGCTTCTTCTCCAAACTTTCAGCTATTTTTGTGGATATCGCTGTCACCGTGCTGCTGATGTCACCTCAAGAAGTTCAGATGTGGCTTCAGTGCCCCCATTGTGTTTCTTTTTTTGGTGTCTTGTGAACCTGTGGTGGTATTTCTTGAGAACGAACAAATGCAGGATACGCGTATCAGCCATCATATGTACTTCAATGCTCGGTTAATAATGAATGATGACAAGCGAGGCAGCAGCTCCTGTCTGCACAGACACATCTGCATTCATCTTCGTCTTTACATATTTTTGTGACATTTCTTGCAAAATGCCATCATTGGAGGACTTGAAGCGTGTCTGCAGTCACAATATTGCCAATTTATTAGATATAGCTTTTACGTGGGATGGATTTTATTCAAAACAGCATCAAATTCAACCTGAGCGTAATCTGGTGACAGTACCAGCAAACGTGTCCAAAATAGTCCTTTATTATTGTTGATTATAATTAAATATGGCATACTCATTTATTTCAATGTATGACAGTATTACAGTGGCTATTATAATCGTATCCGCCAATTCATGTGTATCCGTATAGATCAACAATAAACAACGATAACGGCAAACATCCACCCGTGTGGGAGAAACTGCAAGACTGTTTTATGAAATGCGGTTTATGTCTCATCCCATCTCTTGGGGCGGGATGAGACTTGTGACTATCAGGTGTAGGGCAAGTGCAAGACTGGATGGAAGCAAAAAAAAAAGAGAGAAAACACATCGGATGGTAAGCAGACTGTTCCGACAGAGTGAGCGTGAGTGTTGCTTTAGTCTGTTATTGTACATAGTCTGCACTCCGTGTTTGCTTCTGCACCTGTTGTGGCTTTTACTTCAGCCTCGGGCTAGATGCTTTTTCTCTGTTGACATCTCATCAAGCTGAGTGACAATTGAGTGGGCTGTAACCTGGCCAACTGAGGAGGAAGAGAAGAGGAGGAGGAGGAGGAGGAGGAGGAAGAGGGCAGGACTAACAATACATTCTTAGCCTTAAAAGTGGAATGATAAATAAATAAATAAATAAATAAATAAAACATTGTTATTCTCTTCAGAGTTCTTTTGTCGTGTTAGATTAACGCTCCACTGTAATTCACTGTAAGCACGCTTGAGTGCGTGCTGCCACAAATAGCCCTTTTGTCTGTGATCTCACCTACAACTTCAGACTCTCAAGTGAGCCGTTGTTCGAGGGGGGAAAAGCCTGTTGGTTGTATTTTATCCCTTTATTTTCGGGGATCAATACCTTTGCACCAAATTCTGTAGGGCTCACCACGCTGCCTCCTCTTCCTGCTGTACTCCTGTGCTGGTTGCTGGGAGGACACAATGCGAGGTGTAACTTTGTTTCCAGCTCAAGGACATTTTCAATATTCCCCCACCCTTTGTACGTTTTCAAAATCACATCCTCAGCACAAAGACCTTATTGCGCTGCCATATTAACATACGTGCGATTTTCATTTGTCAGGCATATTTGTGTTATTGCGGATACGGCGTGCGCTCACCACTTCTGGAATTGTGTCATTAATCCCATATTTTCCACGAGGCGTTTGCCTGCTGGGTCCACATGATAAAGGGGAAGCCTCTGCTCATCCTCTCCCCACCTTCTTGTGACATCACTTGGTCTGAGTGACCTCATATTGGCCCCACAGTCTCACACTTAGGCATACTTAGATCAACGGCATGCCTCTGTTCTTGACCTACAGAGGAGGATAACTGCACAGGAGCAACAATAAATTGCCTCCTGTGTGCAGTGCTAAGTTGTTTATATCTGTCTCCGTGTGTGCGTGTGTGTGTTTGGGTGCGTAGCCGTGTGTGATGAAGGGGTGGAGTATTGGGGTCACGGTGCAATTTAGCTAGATGCCAACTGCAGCTGAAAACAAAATCAAGGTGTGACACGCAGCCTCAGCAATTTTTGTTCCCGTGCTTTAGATTTTGTTTCCAACACGGGAGCGGAGGATGCCAACAGCACTGACAAGTGTTTGGATGACAGCATCACAAAGGAGAGGTACAAAGGAAGTGGAGGCAGGCTACAGTTTATCATTTAGTATAACAGCCCTGTCACACTTACAACATAGTGGAGTGCAGCATGTAATGTAGTGCTGTGTTTGCAGAGAGGACACAGTGGCACTCACTTATGGCTGCTCATCATGGTGGCGCAATGCTGAGCAATTAAAAAGCCATCAGCTGACTCCCAACTAATTACCTCCCGTATCATCTAACCTTGTTGTTGATATTAAATACAGCACTTGTCTGTAAAGCGAGGCTCTAACGGCAAAAGCATATTTTTAATACGGCTGATGCTTATACTGGCTGGACCGGGACCAAATGCTGCACTTTGTCACACTCCAGCCATTACTGTGATGCAGAGTACATACGTACGCTCACATATCAGTGATGGAGGGCAGAGCTGGACTACAGGCGCACACAGGGAGGAGATATGTAGGATGGTGTAAGAGTTGGGTTTATTAAAAGCTTGTAAATGTGTGACCTGACTGTTTATGGGGTCTTTTCCTTCCCCGGGACACAAATGTTTACGCCAAGGACACAGACTGGGATAACTCTCTCAAACTGTTAATTATCTTAACAGTTCAATAGATAGGTGAGGGGCCCCTCATGGCCTCTCGGGGCCCTTTTATGGCCCCTCCTGGCTTTCACCTCGGCGAACAGTAACGATCATGTGACGGATATCGGAGTGACTGCTAAAGAAATCAATGTGAGTGGTATTAAAAAGTAAAAAGGGACCCATGACTCAGACTGGTGATTGAAGCCAGCGTTGTAAAGCTCTGTTTGGAGATCAGGGGGTGACCGGTCTCCTGACTCGTCAGCTGTCCACAACACGAACGGCTCTTTGTTTAGAAAGATGTGTGCTTCTGGATGGCAAAGTATTTACAATATCTGGACGAGCGAAGAGATAGAGGAGCTCCTCCATCAAGATCTCCCACACAAGTCCTCCGTGTAATCCTCCACATAGGTATGCTAAACTTTCTGTTCTTTATATTTGTGTAACGTGGGTTGACTCGGGACTTGTTTACTTAGTTTTGTTTGTATTTTACAATTGACTTCGAGGGACCGTAGAGTAGCAGATTTGGGCATTTGGGCTGTCAGACAAGATAGATTATGATGCCAGCATGATCATCAGACCACTGAGCCAATGGACAAACGAGATGACGAATGTTAATCCGACTATTACTGTTGGATCGGATGAAAAACGCATGGCCTCGCATGGCCTCTGAGCCTGGGTTAAACTGGATGATGAATGTTAATCCAACCTCTGGTTTGACCATCTAAACAAGGAATTCAACCATACTCTGAAATAAACCATTGCCATATTATAAATAATCCTCAATTCCAAGCACCCTAAACTATCAAATTGAGATTATTGGCGCCTAAGTCAGAGTCTCAGGTAGAGTGGAAGTGCTGCTGGGTTATTTTCATATTCCTGTGCTTCAGATTTTCAAAGTATTCCATCTTGTTAAGGGGTCTTTGCAATTCTATTTACAAACTGGAATTATTGTGATGAATCACTCACAGTATTCAGCTAAAATCTGACAAAAAGTCCCAGTTTGCTGCCACCTGAAACAAAACTGATTGATTAAAACTATGTGGTGAAACAAATGTTCTCATCTTCATCTACTTCACAATAACACAAACACAATCTGTAGATAAGATTAGGATTGGAGGTGTTGTGTGGCTGCTGTTGTATTTTATTGAAGAATATGTTTAATAACAGTAGAAATACTTTGAGAATGAAATACCAGGTTCAACTACTATCAAATAAAGGTTGAAATTTTGAAATGACGTAAAAATAGGTAATAACAACTCAACACTGACCACGCTTTAGGTTTTTTTTTTTTAATGTATGACCTGGTTTGACGGTTTCACAGCCTGAACCACCAGCCCATAACAACCCCCGGCCAACATTAATTTCCTATTTGTGTAACTTCAAAGATTTTGTCCCTGGCAGCACCCTGCACTTTAGCTGTACTGTGTGTGCCATCAAAATCACATCACAGGGTTGTCTGTCAAGGTTTAACACATTTTTAATGGCAAATTATGCCCCGGCAGCTGTCAGACAAAGCAGATTGCCTCTTTTCCTGTAATCGAATTATGTTGTTATGTATATACGATAGATTCTTGTTACAAATTAAGCCGAGCGGACCAAGAAATGGAAAACAAACTGCATTTTAAACACAAATCACATTTCCACCTGTGATAACTAGATCCCTATATCAACTCTGAAGACTTTAAAATGGAATAATTTCAGACAATGACAGACAGTAAACACAGAAATGCCTGCAGGAGATTGTGTTTTCTGTGTCTTTGCCCGCTTCTACTGAGTTTTTCCTCTGCTGATGAAACTATATTTTACCGCTTTATGTCGCCACCTTTCAAAGCCCCAGTGCTCTTATCAGAGGAGAGTGCTGATGGAGCAGGCGGGCTCCTCGCTGCTGTTGGGCAGCAGAATTACTTTGGTTCCACTGAATAATGAAGTGGAATGTGTACCCAGTGTTCTAATTAAAACCCATGGTCATTCATCTATCTAATTGCTGCAATGCCTCGCAGTATAATTTTGTCCCCAATGTACCTTTCCACTCTGTGTTCTGTGCAGGCGGCGAAGGGCTCTGTGACAAACATACATGGAGCCAGACATGAATGGCATTCATCACGTCTACACACACACACACACACACACACACAATGTAACACAATAGTCCATCTACACCCACACACACACAGAAATACACACCCTCAGACATGCCGATCGTCCACCGTTTTCTTAGTTATGTAAAAATCTCAAGATGCAAAGTTGAAGACTGGCTTTAATTAGGATGAATGGCCGTGTAGCTCTTTTTAAATTCACCACCACAGCAGACACAGTGGAGTTTCTCTCTCTCTCTCTCTTCCTCAGTGTGAGCGTTAAGAGAGTGTGTTTCCTAAGAGTGAAAAAACCTCTCTAGTTTGTGAGACCTGTAGTTTAAGTTAAATGATCCTATTTGCATGTCGGTGTTTACACTTGCAATAGAACTATTAGCTATTAGCGCTGTTAGCTAGCTCTATCAATGGACACAGGCGACACAACGAGCTAGGATTCTAATCTATCAGTTCCCTTGACGTACTAAAAATCATTGATGCCACAAAAATAACAGATAAACAATTTTTCTGACTATTTGAGACCAAAAATACTGGTAAAAAAAAAAAACCTCAACAATGGTAGCAATAACTTTGTAAACAACGTTGCCGCTGGTTCCTGTGTCAACTCTGTCTGCCATTGGACGAATACTTTCATCAAAGCATTGCATTGTGGGACTGCCTCATTGATTAAGCATACATATGTCATCTTAAAAATTGGTCAAATAAGGCCTATTTAAGTTAAAGACAACCTAAAATGCTATGTGTAAATACCTATTACAAATATGCATGCACGGTGAACTGAAAGTTCATGACAAAAGACATAGCTGATTTCAAAAATAATATAACAAAGCATAAATGTAATACTACCGTTACTTTGCTGAGACTTTACTTTAAATGATGAAAGAAACACTGAGGAAACGGGTGCAGTGGGGCCGAACAGCCATCACAGGGATGGAACTCCTCTCCCTACGGGCTGCACGCCAAAGTTCTTAAGCAACATGAAGGAGCCTCAAGGTTCCATTAAAAGGAGTCAGCTCAGGCTTTTGAAATTGTCACTTAAAACAAAGATTTAAAGGAGATGTATCACGCCTTTTTGTTTTTTCCTCCCATTTTTACGGTGCAATATAGCAGTAGGGGAGTGTGTGTTGTGGAGGATTTACTCATAATTCATCCCATGAGACAAACCCATTGGTGCTGCACTGCCCTGGACACTTCATGGTTTATTGGACATTTATTCCTGTAATTTGTTTCTTCTTTAAAACTGTACTTCTTGAGTAAATGTCAACATTTTGAATATCCACACTAGATTTTGTTTCCCACACGTGGCCTGACAAAAAGGCTACAACGTGTCCAGAAGTAGCCCATAAAAAGGAGGAAAAGAAGCCCTGGAACACTGAGGTTTATACCTTGTAAAACGTTATGTAGCCTGAAGTTACAACTATACGGCCGTATGTGTACAAAGTGGATAGGAGGCCCAACAACTCAGCATCAAGTGATAACGACTGACAAATCATGAGGGGGGAAAAGCCTGATTTGATCAGTGTCTGTGATTGTTGCCTGAAGCGGTGTTTTCAGGAGGTGTAAGGAAAATGATGTGTTTTTACCTGAAATAACCCCAACAGATCATCACCCTCAAATGAAATAGTGCATGAAAACTGTTAAACATTTATCATACCTGGTGGTGCTCATGAGTGTGATCCAATAATCTCACATTTACAGTCATTATATTGATGAAAGAGTCTGAGGGTCTTTGTGCAAATCATAGCGACAATTATAATGTGAACACTGGGAGGAACATGACATAATTAAGAATTTAACACTCTCACACACACACACACACACACACGCATAGACACATCCTTGAATAACCCTCACATGCATTATGATGCACAATTGTGAAGAATAAGCAAAAAACACCAGCGAAAAGGAATAAAAAAAACAAAAAGAACAACATGCGGTCATCAGCTGTGTGACACATCATTTTTAGCAGAGTGCTGTGTAAAGGTCACTTCAGTTCAGGATATAAGAGGTAAATTCAGTGATGATGGACTGATGCCAGATGATGAAGAGGATCACAGGGTGCAGACTGCAGACGGTTACCCTGATACCAGATCCTAGAGTTACATTTATCAGTGTGTATGTACAGGATTTAAATGAACTTTGCACTATTGTTTCTGTTGTCTCACTCTACAGCGTGCAAAGGAATCAGTCTTTGGACTTTCATCAATTCACTCTATTTGTTTGTGTGATTTTAATTAGTCAGGCTCAGTTAAATATATCAATAATACATCTTATAATTTCAGAGCTATGAAGTTCAGATGATTTTCATTTCTAGATTGTTTAGTTAGAATGAATTTATCAGTTTGATGCCATGTATTTATACCAAACTAAACACTTAATGACCTCTACACTTCAGTAAATCAATCCCTTCAACAACTTTCATCTCATTTTCATAATTCATGCCTGAAAATTTGAAACTGAGAGGTTCAGACCGTAACCACAGAGAAAAACGTCCTGGGTTTGACTCCATTAATGTGTGTGTTTATCCTAGCCCCCGATACCCTGCAGACCTGTCCGGAGTGGACGCTGTCCTTCCCTCAAAGACGCAACCCTGCGTTGGATAAGGTACAGAGACGATGTGTATGGATGTTTAAGGGTCCATGCTGATTGGCTGTGTCGTCTCAAAAGTTTCAGCGTCACCACTTGATAGTTCAATGCCTTTTGGTTGACCATTCCTGTTAAAATCCCCTCTATCAATTCTCAAATGTGTTCAATTACCCATGATGCACAACTCATCTCTGTCATCATTTAAATGTCACTGTATTATAAGCAATGCTCACGTTGATGTGTACTCATAAATCACTTCTAGCCAGAGGTGGACTCAAAGCTAACATGCTGCGAAGGGGTTAGGCAGAAACTCATCCATAATTTCCCTGGATGCAGGGTAAGAGTTGCAGGCACCTGCTGAAGTGCCCCACGCTGCAGGGGGCACGTGTTTACTGACAGCCCCACAGAGGCCGCGAACAATCACCCGCTAGTACATGTTCCTTTAGGGGCCGTGCTGTTCCATTAATGCATGGGACCTCATCTCATTATTCATAGCTGCTTGACTCCAGGGGAAAACTGTTGGGATGGGAGCCACCACGTAAAAAATGGATGCGGGAGCATCTTTACCATTCCAGGTGGTATCAAGCCAAAGGGATTGTGGCCCATAGAGAGAGTTTTGTGGTTTTATGTCATGCAAAATGGAAAGCATGCTTAAATTTAGCTCCAAACAAATTCATTCCAGCGTGCTTAACTTTTCGCTTTGCCTTTGATTTGACTGAAACAAAGTGCAAGTTGCAATATGACAACTTGCAAGTGCATCCTCGGTACTGCTGGCTATGTTGGAATAACTTACATTTGGACGTTATCAAGTGAAAACACTGAGCCTCATCCATCCAAATCTGCTCGTTTACTTACATTCTTGGGTTCAAGACGAAAAAGAGAAAAGTGTTATGACGTGTAAAAGTGCTATTTGTGATTAGCATAATGAAAACTACCGATGTATCCCTGAAAAACAGATGATTTTAGGGTGTACAAAACATCAACTTGCCATTAAGGGGTCACAAAAAAAAACTTCAAGAAAAACGAAGAATGACAAATATTTTGGAAAACTAGAAGCAAAAAAATCCCAAAAAAGTATCTCAATCCAAGAAAATAGTTGGGCAAAACCTCTTTGATCCACTATCAGCCATTTCTTTCAAACTAGCTATAACGTCTTCTGCTGTGCGTTACCAGAATGTTGTTTGTTTTACATTACGTTAATTCAGACTTAAAGTGCTCCTGACCATTCCATGAATTCATACACATTTCTCCAGTGCAAACAAACTTAATGAACCCCAGAAATGTCATGAATTTGTTCTTATGCTCAGGATAGGATATAATCTGTTTGTACGGTTGATGAATGAGGCCCATTGCATCGTCTCATGTTTTCTGAACGTGTGCCTTGAATGCAACATCAACGTAAAACCAATCTGCACAATATGATTATTGAACGAGAAACAAAACTCCAGCGAGCTCTTTTCAACTTGGCTGATATGTGAGTATCAGTAAGGACCAGGACTTCAAAGGTCGACTGGGATTTCAGAGTTTAATGTTGAAAACAACATGAACTCCATTAATCTCTATTATTGATTATTGACATGAGGCAACCAAACAGCAAAGGTTAATATAAGGTTCAGGCTCAGCTCAGGATGTGTGGGGGAAGGAGTGCCCATGGTCATTTTACTTCAATAACTTCATTTATTATTATTATTGTTAGTTTGGGATATTTTTGTTTCATGTTGAGTTTAGTTTTAAGAGTTTCTGGCTATATCAATTTTATTATATATTTTTGGCGGTCTTCATCATTCACTTTTTGTTTTATTTACAGCTTTTAAAAGAGACAGTGAATGAGAGCATACAGCCCAGACAGTATTATGAATATTGGCTCATGTTTTGTACTCATTAAAAACCCTGAAACATAACCGAGTTATGTGCCGTAGTTACATTTGTGTTTTGTTTAGTCATGCCTCTATTCTGAGTGTGTGTGTACCTAACATAACAAACACGTTATAATAACCATAAAATGACACTCAAATGGAGATTTCACTATATTTCAATATAAGCACACATTGGATGGAATACCTATGACGTCTTGTGGAGACACAATGGAAATTGCATAAATATATATATAATACTATTGTTGTTATTGTTAGCAACTGGATGACTGGAATTTCTCTCAGGATTAATAAAGTACCTATCTATCTATCGCTCTCTCTCTCTCTCTATCTATCTATCCATCTATGCATCAATCCATCCATCATCCATCTGTCTGTCTGTCCATAATGAAACACACTTTACACTCTCTAGTACATTCCTATGTTTGTACTGTATACAGTGTCATGACAATGTAATAATATAGAAATATTTTTGCTGCTGAAGTGTTGTCTGTTCATCTCCAGAGACTTTTCAGGGGTTTCAGCGGTACAACAGTCACTCCCTCACATTCAGAGGAAAAATCCTTTTACACTTTTCATTTAAGCTCATGCTCTCTTTTACAGTTTCCTGTCAAATTTCCTTTGATTTGCTAAAATATCTACACTTGGGCAAAGTAAAGAGTTTGCTTAAACACCGTGTGTGTGTGTGTGTTTCCGGTAAGGACACACTGCGGAGGAAATCCCAGTACATCTGACAGGTGAACCGGGTGACCTGGCTGTGAGACCGAGGGTTCCTTAAGATCTCCCTAAACACGCGCGTGTTCCAAGAACGCGGATGATCTATTTGATGTCGAACGGAGAGCGGAGAAAAGCCGAGCCCTGGGCGATAGGAGGGGAGTCCTGTTGCATTGGTGAATATTTCAAGACATCATATCAATATAACTCTTTTTATCTGACAAGCTCTTTTACCTGTGAACAGAATTCACTTAGTGGGTGTATCTCTTAAAGTCTCCTGGATGGGATCAAAGCCAACGTCTGGGCTAACGCTGACGCTTGGCACAAAGAACATCTCCCTGCTGAAATATTTTGCCCTTTTATCTGCACTTTGCTTTTTTTTTTTGAACGTCTTCCAGGGCTCCTATATATGTACAACACGCTGTAGAGCACGCTGTATAAACTACTTAGGCAATTAAATGCATGGAGGTAGTGCATATATTTGCCTTTAATATGAGCGCGTTTAGCATATACAGTATAATCTGTTATCTGCAATGCAGCCTGTTTAAATATGCAAAGTTATACTAATGAGTGTCACCACGAGAGAATCGCAGAGTGAGGTGTTCCAAAAAGCCTGCAGCACTCGTTCACCTACTTATTAGTATCTGTTACGGGCTAAATACAGTGTGGTCCTCATTTCATTAAATCCTATCCAAAGGTTAGAATATCTTGAAGATTCTCGCAGATATTTTTGTCTTTGGTGATTGTAGTTGGTTTCAATACAGAAGTCTTCACAATGGATTAATGTACGCCCCAGGCAGGAAATCATCTTTGGTCTGATCCATGCACTACAGTATGACATCATATCTGTATTTTGATAGGATTCTGTAGCACTGCAGGAGAAAATGCAGAGACAGAGATTTTCATTTTATTTTGTCACTTTTAGAACACCGTAATGTACATTCTGCCTCGGTGCAGCTATACTGTTCACGCTCTTTACATGAAAGAGGTTAAAGGCAGCAGTGAAGGGGTTAATGATTCTCTAAATGCATCGTGGACACTGTCAGAGTGTTGCTGAGGATCCAGGAGCATCTCACTGACCGAGAACCACAGGAAGTGAATGTGGACCTACATTTAATTCCCATGTGTTTCTAATTATAAAGCCTGGCTGCCTTGTACCTTGAACCTTTAACACACTTAGCTCCTTTAACCTTTTATGTTTAGTTTTTTTTTTTGGACAAGAGTCTAGTCTTCTTTCTTTTGAAATTTTTTGTTACAATAAAATAAAAATAAAAAACTCAATGCATGTCTCCTGACTCTGTTTGTGTCTGTGATGTCTCTGATTAAATTCAATCACAAAATGTAGCTCATGTTTCAGTCAGCAGGCAGAAATCAAACAATACATCACAGAGTAACCATTATTTTTCCATTAGTTTAGCAAATTACTACTTTGATGATTTGCCACAAAGTCCACTTTTTACTTGGGGTATTAGGTGTGTATTGGGGACATTATAGGTGATCCCTGGTTCGATCCCTGGCTCCTTCATGTCGTAGGTCCCTGAGCAAGACCCTAACCTCAAATTGCTCCCAACAAGCAAGTCAGTGTATGAATGTGTGTATGAATAGGTGCATGTGTGGAAAGAGATTTGGAAAAGGATGCTATAGAAATGCAGTCCATTTACCATCATAGAAATGCAGACCATTGACCGTCATAGAAATACAGTCCAAAAATACTGTCATTCACATATATATTCACACACACACTCACAGGTTAAAGCACAAACACACACACTGATAAAAAAAACTTGTATCTGTGTGAATGTGCAATCATAGCAGTGTTTGTGAGAGTTTATACATGTGTGTATGTGCCTTTTTTCAGTGGTGTGTGTGTCAAGGACACAATTTTTCCGAGTATATTTTCTCGCAAAGTTGCGAATTGGTAAGCTCGGAGAAATTGGCTCTGTATTTTTTTTTTTATTTTATCTTTTGTGACCCTAATACACCATCATTCTTATTGGCATAAGGAGGGTTGTAGTTTTTTTCTTAAATTTCAGTGTGTCCATTTTTCAATTTGCAGGCCAGAGGAAGCTTCACTATAGATAAGAAACTCCATCATCTGAATTATGACTGATGAGAATATTCAGATTTTTAGAAGCCTTAGATTTTGTGTAGAGAATAAGTACAAATGTCACGAATGATAAATACAGTATGTTGATTGGATGAAGCTCCAGGGGAACGGCGTTCCGACTGACTGATTTACTTTAGGTGTATTAACTGGGGGAAGCCTCCTTCTCTGTTTGCAATCTTTATTAATGAGCCGCAGCGGCAGAGATTACACTCTTAGGATGTCGTACACAGCGTGGAGAGGAAAATATCACTGTCCTTTTGTATGCTGATGATATTATTATGCTGGCCGAGCGAGAGGAGGATTTACAAAAATGACTATTTCTGAACATAATTCTATGGAGATTGAGCCCTGGTGATAAGAAGAGCTTATGAATTTCATACATATCACAGAAAAATGTGGGAGCTGCAATTACAGTATGGAGAGAAAAGATTAAAATATGCAAAGAACTACAAGTATCCATTTTTGGGTTGTTGTTGGATGAATACTTGGAGACTTCTCAAATATTTAAGACATGTTACTATTTCTACAAAACACTGCTCGAATGTAAGTTTGAAGGAGAAGAACACTGTGGTGGAAATAGATTTGATATAAGAGGGAGGACTGCAGAAATGTTTTGTTTTCCTTTTTTTTTAAAGTGTGTGTGATGTGAAGTGGCAGAAATGTTGTTAGAAAGATTAGACAAAAAAAAATTATTTTATTATACTTGTTTCATTGTGCTTTGGGGAGATTTATTTTGGAATTAAGGAATTGTTCTGCAGTTGCCACGATTGATTTGGAGATTGTCAAACCTGAATGTAAAACATTTGTTTTGCATAATATTAGAGAAAGTTTTAGATTAGTTCACGTTATTTTGTGTCTTCGTTATGTGGGAGAGCCAGGATACAAAGTGGAATCTAATCTTGACCTTTTTCATTATTTTGACTGTCTGAGAGTCTAAATTTTACAGAAAACTTCCAGTTTTCAATCAACCTATATGCTCTATATTTGCCTATGTTTTATCTTTATGATTGAAAAATGCTCCATTGTTAGATTCTGTCATAGTCTGCATCTGATGATTGAGGAGGGACGAAAGATGAATGAGTGATGAGGAACAAAAAAAGTATTGCCATGTAGTTTGATTTCAGCGCATAAAATGAATGAAATCGACAGATGAAGAGACTTAACTGTCATTGTCAACCAATTTGATGACACATTTCGGACGTGGCTAATAGGGAGAGGGAGATTCAACAAATATCTTGTTTTCCAATACTCCAGCACACACAGGGATTAATAAAACACTATTCCGACTCCATCAAGTACAGTGCAGTGAGGCTGTCAGTCAGTCAGCCATTATTTGAGACCCAGCTGCAGAAAGCCCACCACGTAGACGATCAATATTAAATTCCCTCAGTGCAGTGAATCAACGACTTGCACTCAGAGAGGTTCAGAGAGGGAAAATTGGACGCGGGTTTGATACAGTGCAGGGTTTGATACACTGAGAGAGCCTTTCACAGACGCTGGATGCGCTATATTGCCGGACTGACGTGTCGGCATTGTGCTCGAGCTTCAATAATGGACATTCCACCGGTGGCGAACTTGCAGGGACATTTTAATAAATGTCCGTCAAATATTGTGCTTGTGCTACAGGAGAGATGTGCTTTAATCCCTGATGTAGAGCACCGAAAACGACGTCATGATCAGGCAGGTAGCAGCTTTGGATTACTGTGTGAAATGTGGTAAGGTATTTAAGGTGCTAAAAATATCAAATACTCCTCCTCAGAGAAATAAGAAGTCTATTTTTAGCGCAGTGATAAGATGAATGCTAATTGAAGGTGGTGGAATCATGCTCAAAAAGGATGTATCAGGTATCAAATATTCAGGCCTAATAATCCACCAGGAAGTTGCTGAAATCACACGGTGTCAGTTATCCGCCCCTGTCCTCGCGTATGTCTTTGTAATTGTCGATCGGGTCACGTTTTGCCTCTTTCCTGCTCAGCCACTTCCAAAAAGACACGCGATCCGATATCTGAAAAAAACAAACCAAAAAAAACGACTTAATGCAGCGCTCCTGTAGTAGATTACGGTGATGAAACAGAAGATAGCGCTCGCTTTAGAGAATGTTGCTAAAATGCAGATGATGGCTTGAAAGCTGTTAAAGTGAGTTAAATTCTCCACGCTCTATTACAGAGCGTACAAGCCTTCATGATCGGGGCAATGACCCGTCTCTCCAAACATCTCCACGGCGCATGCTTTCATAAAGTGGCCGTGCAAATACGTTGGACTTAATTTATCAAGCAGTGGGAAAATCGGATCGTCAGCACGGCTGTAAAATATACAAATCAATATTTTTTTTCACCAATATGCCTCCATGTGCACCTTTCAGGGCATTAGGGTGATTTTCTCGAATTTTACGTGCAAACTATTCTCATGTAAACTGAAATATTCTAGAGATATTTTACCTATGATGTCCTTTTCATAGACTGTTATGACACTTAACGCAAAAGTCATTGAAAAGCCTCTAAAAGCTCCTCTGTAGGAGTTTCAGACAAATATGTTTTCTTGTGACATTTTACCCTGAAATGTCTGTATTTTCAACGTCGAGTAGTTAAAAAGAGTGTTGTGGACATGCAGTTTGGGAAAGAAAAAGAAAAAAAAAGCTTTTACTTGCTGTTATAGCTTCCAAAGTAACAGTACAGTGTTCTATAAGAGTCCAACGGAAAGTGGCCTGCTACAACCAAACATTTCCAGAAAGCGACTTTGTGACCAAAAGCACTTTTTACATCTGCATGTTTCCGTTTTTGCGTTGATGGATCCAGCAGAGTCCCAATCAGCCAGTAAGGATTCTCCAGGTGAATCGTTTGACTACAGCGACAGTGGGATGGAAGCAAACGACGTAAAGCATTGCTCAGTAAAGAAAGGAACTGGAGGGCTGGACATGTTACTATACAACATTCCACTGGATAAGCTGGTTTGTTTTTGATCTACTGAAACCCAAGTCCATTCAAAAAAATTCCCCAACACGAATATGACGTGAAAGCAGAAAATCAGTTCTAAATTGGACTGAAAAAAAGATGTTTTGTATTCAATACAGAGTGACAGAATAAGCTTTGCAGGATTTATAAAAACAGACACAAGAACAGGTTCAAAGTGACAAAAAAGGGCTTAAATTTAATCAGCAAAGAGAGGGCTGATAGAACATCCAGTGGTAAAAGCACAAAAGAGGACAGGAGAAACTCACAGAGCTGAGGCAAGCACAAGTCCAAAAACAAGTGATTACGCAGAGGTGGGCAAAGGTCCAAAAGGGGCGGGACTGACTCACCAAACAAGGACAAAACGGGACGGTAACGACGATGCAAGAAAGTGAGAGATGACTGGGATGCAAGGTAAGTAAGTTTACAATCTGTCAGGGGAGCTGAAACTTACTGAGGCTAAAAAAAATACAGAGAGGGGAGGTGACGATGATGAGAAGGGCAGGGGATTTATGACAGGAAATGTGAGTCACAGGAGTGAAAAAGCAGTTGATGATGTCACAAAAGCAGCTCATGAGACTGTTTGATCTGTCTTAAATCAATAAGTAAACATCGATTTGGGCAAAATGTAAACCCACACACAACGCAGCGCCCTAAAGGAACGGATACACTTTCTTCATCGTTTCAATGGCGTTCCAAACACCTTCAACTTGCTAAAAAATGATGTCGCCATTTCCATTGATAACAAGTGCACAAAATCAGACAACCAACTCAATGCTGTGCCCTGAGCTTTGTATGTGTGATGCAACAAACTCTTTTCAGGACCACAGTACACTCCGTCCTCAATCTGGGCCTCAGTTCTCATTTTGTTTACACACAAATAATAACCAACTGGAATATGATTTTTTCTTTTTCTGCTGAAGCAGACCGATGTTTTCAAAATCGCAGCTACGCTCAAACAGCCTTGTGAGATGAAGATGAAAAAAGCACTCCACATGAAAGAACGCTCACATAACACTGAATGGAGCGGGTTTATGAAACTTCTTTGGATGAAAGCCATCTTGAATATTATCTTTATTTCATATAGCTAAAGTCCGTAATATTCTGTATAATTCATAGAGCTAAATTTCTAAATATTTTGTATATTTCATTGGGCTAAATATTTTGCGGATTTTATACAGCTAAATTCCTAATATTTTGTGTATCTCAAGTAGCTAAATTCCTTTAAGTTTAATATAGTTCAAATAGCCAAATTCCTAAATGTTTAGTATATCTTATATGGCCAAATTCCGAAATGTTTTCTATATTTTATATAGCTAAATTTCAATGTTTTCTATATTTTATATGGCTAAATTCCAATATGTTTTCTATATTTTATATAGCTAAATTCCCAATAATTTGTGTAGCTCTTATAGCTAAATGTTTTGTATATTTCATATAGCTAAATGTTTTGTATATTTCATATAGCTAAATTCCTTAATATTTTGTGTACCTCACATAGCTCAATTCCTAAATGTTTAGCATATTTTATATAGACAAAGTCCTAAATGTTTAGCACATTTTATATAGGCAAATTCCTAAATAATTAGCACATTTTATATAGCTAAATGTTTAGCATATTTTATTTAGACAAATTCCTAATTGTTTTGTATATTTTATATAGTTAAATTCCTACATATTTTGTATGTTTCCTATATCTAAATGTATATGTCTAAATTCATATATATTATTATTATATTATCATATATATCCATTCAGTATATATTTTATTTTGTACGTCTGACTGGATGTTAGCTGTGATCTGTCGTCCTTCCAGTTGCTCACAGTCGCTGCCTGTTTATTCATGCATTAAACAACCATTTCCCATGAATTTGCGATTAGTTTTCTGTTGTCCTGTTAACCTTTGACACAGGAGCAACACATCAGCACCTCCACCCACACACACTGCGAGGTGTATGATTCCAGCAAGGTCAGTCTTTTCCTTCCTATTGATTACGCTGTAGATCAGGGCCGCGCACCAATAAACTGTAGAGTCAAGGACTGCCAAATCCAATCAGTGGGAGCCAAAGGGCCCATTTCATTTCCTGCGTCAAAGTGTACAGGACTTTATGATTTGGAACTAATTGATTCTGTCTGTAATGTTGTAAAACTAAGTGGATCAGTCAAAGAGATTCAAAGTGGGTGGTCAAGACCAAGATGGGAGATTCTGCAACACTCAGCAGAATTTATTATTGCTGATTATTACAATTATGAATGTATTAATTAACTGAAAAAAGGAAGGAAGGAAGGAAGGAAGAAAGAAAGGAAGGAGAAAGGAACGAAGGAAGAAAGAAGGAAAGAAAGATGGGAGGAAGGAAGGAAGAAACAAAGAAAGAAGTTTTTGCTTCATTTCTACGTTGAATGATTCTGCCCGTCCATACTTTGACTCAATGACTGCTGTGCTACTTTTCACACAGACACACACACACACAATGCTGACAGATTTATCATGAGGTAAAATCTCTGTGAACTATGGGCAGTGAAATAAATCCGTTTCCTTCATGGAGTATCAGGAATCACCTTTAGGAAGAGGTGGTAGAGCAGCTCCTTCACGCTGATAGGAGCCGGGAAAGCGTCTCCCTGGAGACGTCTGTCCAACCATGGGGCAGACATGGAGGGAGCACCTGTGGGTCCCCCAGGACCAGCTGGAGGACACAGTGAGAGATGGATGAATGCATAAAAACCACTGTACATTTTCTGTCATTAGTCAGAACCAGCTGTGGTTAGTACTGTGCGTCATGACATCATTGGGATGTCTGGGACGTCTTTCCTGTCTCTTAAGTCACATTTCTTCTATTTGCGAAAGATTTGTTTGTTCGCTTGTGTTTTTACAGAAACGTTAAAGGTTTTAATTGAGTAAGTTGAGTTTTTGCATCGCAAATAACCGTGTGCGTTAGTAATTGTTTCAGCCTTTTAGCAACTTGAAAATAATTACACTTGATGTCTTAACAACTATTTGCTCCGATGGTGCTTAAATACTTCTAAAAGCAGAACAAAAACTCACCTACAAACCCTTTGTAGCAGACACAAGCTTTGTTTTTCCGAGCGGTTAATAATCAATATATTAAATATGGTCAATTGTGAGTATATAGAATCCCTTTACGGGGTCTCGAAGCACCAGTTGATTTGTTGCTTTTATTTCTCTGAAAATGCAATTCTGATTTGTTACAGTGATTTTATCTGGAATAGTTTCCTCCCTCCTGTGCAGACCTTAATGGATCATCAGTGCAGCTAATGAGTTCCTACAGCATCACATTTCTTAAGAAAATCTGCATCGACTCATACGTTTGCTTTTACTAATCCATTTGCTGAAGGAAAGATCAGCAGATGATGCAGCAGCTGTAAACACAGAGAGGATATCGCTGCTTTATTACAGGAAAGGACCTGACTTTACACTGAGTACCTCACTAAAATGACAACCACTGACAGAGCGAGATTGGGGTGATTGCACCCTAAGATGTTTCCAGTCCTCATTCTTATATTTTTCCTCCAAACGTTTGGCACTCAACTACTTAAACTTCCAACTTCAAACTATTTTCTCCTCTTGAGGTCTTCACACTTCACGTCACACTCACCTTAAAAGTTTAAGTTTATTTATAAAAATC
Source organism: Brotula barbata (assembly GCA_900303265.1). NCBI lineage: Eukaryota > Metazoa > Chordata > Actinopteri > Ophidiiformes > Ophidiidae > Brotula > Brotula barbata. The sequence continues at coordinate 31,296 of OMNV01001530.1, read as the reverse complement.
TTACAAGATGTCACAAAGTGCTTCACGGTTTACAAGCTCAGGACAAGCGGAGCACTAAAAGAGAGAAAAACAAACGTCAACAAAAGGCTCATCTGTACAAATAGATTTTTAAGACACTGTTGACTTAATGTCTCAAAGCCCGGGAGCCTCAGCAGCAAACAGCTCGATCACTAGGTCTTAAACTTAGTCCAAAAGACCTGAATCCCAGGGCTGGAGGGACCTGTTCGCTGGATATGGGTTCAAACGTTTATAAATATAAGGAGAGGGGATTTTATTCTGAAAGGCAGGCTGCTCTGTGAGTGTGAGTGTGTGTGTATAAGTCCAATTTCAACAGTCGACAGCATTCTGATTTAGCTTTAGCTCCGAGCTCACATAATGGCACTTTGGTGGGTCGTTTGCGGAACATTGACAGTTGTGCTTGCTTCACATTAAAATCACTGTTGTTACTGAGAGTCTGGGTGGAAACATCGCCACCTAGAGTCCACAATGTACCAACGAGCCTTTGCAAGAATACAATTAATCGTTACCTTCCAGTGTGTGTCAGTATTTCAATATTCTGGACTATATTTTCACTGTGTCCATCAATATCTGCATATAGATTAAATATTGTCAGTATAAATGTTTGTAGTCTGTAGCTATAGATTTTAGGAAAAAGTAAAAAGTGCGCTGTGTTGATATGAGTTATGCATTGCTTGGTGTTCATCACTCATAATGGCCGATATATCAACTAAAAACACATACATATATTTTTCCTTGATACCAATTTATCCAAATATAGAGTATAACATTTGCATGGGATGAAACTGAACTCTAAATTCTGTATAATGGTAAACACAATGGTAAACAATGTACCTTATCCAGAATAGTATGTTTAAAATCTGCAGGCTAAAACGATTGTCTTGCATCATAAATGTAATATCGGTGTCCATTACTGATGCTGGGTTATTATAAAATGGATGAGGGCTTTTTATTTTCTATACACGCTGTTTTATCATGCATTCATCATATCAGATTTTTCTCTCCACTGAACAAAAACAGAGCAAATCCAACATCCATCACTCGAAGAAAAAAGCAAGAGGAGGTCCACCGCTGAAAATAGTCAAATTATGAGATTACTAAATTTTTGCTGCCCTTTGCTTCTTTGTTTTAATCATATTCATGTGTGTCACGACAAAGTGGATATACAGTATAATTAATAGAATCATTTTTTGATACTGTAAATATATACTAAAGAAGACAACTATTATTTCAAGCATAATTAAAAAGAATAAAAGCATTTTAGTGTGTGTCTTTACAATTGAACATACTATGTTTATGTCAACATATTCATATACTGTATATGGTGCTTCACAGGACTAAACTATATACTGAGTACTCATAATGTGATTAATTAAACATGTTGCAACACACGATTGTCTCCCAGATCACAGCTGGTCCTTTAAAAGTTCACACCGGTAACCATCCAACAAAGAAAAGTGAGCTAGCAAGATTTAAAATTCAGACACACTGCAGGGAGCGGCTCACAATGAATTACGTTTGTTTATCCCGTATATTCTATATGATTATGATGAAAAAATAAAGTATAGTTCATCACACCATAGTTAGACTGAAATCAGAAAAATGCCATCACAGACATTTATTTTGCAAATACTCACAATTTTGCCTCAATGGAATGAACATTAATCTGTACATATCCATTATAACAAGCTGTTTGATGTTTTACATCATCGGGTGCACTGTTCTATATATCGGAACATTTACATACACTGAAGATTAGCACATACTATGATGGTGCGTTCAGGTTCTTGCTTACAGAAATGAATGTTGTGTGAGAACTCCTCAGACACTGAACTTCCCTTCTAGCTTTGTTCATCTGTCTTTATCGGCAATAAATGTTTACACCAGCAAACACTACATTTACTATTCCACACCGATTACATACTCCTGCAGAGTATGAGCCAAGTCAACGCCTAATTGGCCAGGATCTGTTTTTCATAATCTGTAAACACAGCTGGTCAGTCAAAACAGAACACATATGCACTGTCATTTTTCAATATAAACCTCTAACTGAAAATAAGAACACGTAAAGCTGTTTAAGGTGTCCATGGGCATACGATCCACACAGCATATGACACTCAGAGCTGTGAGAAAACACTCCTTTAAATGGTGGAAGTGCTTTAATGGCCGGGCAAACAGAGCATAAGAAAATTAAACAGAATGCCATCCCCATTTTGGAAACGAGGAACACAATAAAATACGATACAATGAAAAGAAACAGAAGAAAAAACAGACATTCAGTTCATTTAGGGGACCTGTTTTACACTATTTACCATCAACACCATAATCTGAGATGAGCTCTTTTAAGTCCACCCACACCCCATAATTATCCTTTAAAAACCTTGTTTTATTGTGTATGTCCATTTGTAGCGAAACACTGTACAGTCCAGCAGAAGAAGAACTTAATGGATACACTCAAATGTACCTTTAGTAAGCAGAGACAATGTATCTGCTGGCTGTAAATGGTTCCGTGGACCATTAAGAGAGGTTTCATTTACGCCACCTGGGGATACACTTAATAGTATATCCACCCGGCAGTCACGCTGTGAGTTTTAAAGCCGCCTTCAACAGGAAAATTGGGGTTTTAGTTATTACTCAAGTCATCCTTGACTTACATCTTTCAGCAGATAGAGATTACTGTAGCCATGAAATGAAGCGTTCCTTTTGACATGGCGACAGGGGATGAGAGCAGACCTCGGGGTAGGAGCGTGGGTGGAACTGAGGCGAGATTTAATCCTCTGAAACTGGGTTAACGTACTATAAAGTGTCCCCTGCAACTCATGTGCACACAGGATCTATTTGGAAATGAGGTGGATGTGACAGTAGTAAATAATTCAGGGTTGAGAGAAGGAATCCCCGTGTGTCCGTGTGTGGAACTTACAGTAGACACTCGCTGCTGTATGAGTGGAATCCAAATTTGAGTGTTTGCGTTGAAAGTGATTGTGTCATCCATTAATAATTGGATGCAGTTTATTCCTGTTCAGACGCTCATGGTCGACTACATTATCACGCAGGTGGTTTTGAAACCTCAAGTAACCCATGTTTGTTCAGATTACTCTGATACTCTATATTACCCTTTGTACTCATCATTTGGACAATGCACCAAACATAAGCCATTAGTGAATCCCGATTCAAAATCCGTACGCGCCTGAAACAGCTGCGCAAATACGTTTTCACCAATAGTATTAGGTGCTGATTTTTAAAAGATTTAATTTAAATTGACTTCGTCCGACTAAAACCTCGCTGAGTTTCCCAGAGTACATTTATATTTCAAAAGTTATTCTGAGGTTTTCCAGTATTATACAAAGTGTTTTGTTCTTGTTACGGCTGCAATTTTCTCTGATTGAAGCAGGGTTGAGAGGTGCAGGCTGAGGTGTCTGCAGTCAGACAGCTGTGGGGAGCTGAAATATTTGCCAAAATCATGTACAGGATCAGATGAGAATCCATACACGTGTGAGAGATGCAAAAAAAAAAAAAAGATTCATCTTCATTAAGTATCAGTATAATGAGTATAATGAGGCATCTCCCATTTATAGTGTTTCTCAAATAAATCTATTCACTTAATGAGAAACTAATTCATGAGCATGAGTTAGACTTGAGTTAGATAGAAATAATGTAAATAATAAAACTTAATATAAAGCTCTTGTGTTGTGTATACTACTACTGTTTCAGTAGCTCCATGTCTATAGTACTATGTCCATGTCTATAGTACTATGTCCATGTCTGTAGCATTATGTCCAAGTCTATAGTACTATGTCCATGTCTGTACCATGTCTATGTCTATAGTACTATGTCCATGTCTGTAGCATTATGTCCAAGTCTATAATACTATGTCCATGTCTGTACCATGTCCATGTCTATAGTACTATGTCCATGTCCGAACTATGTCCATATCTGTAGTACTATGTCCATGTCTGTACTATGTCTGTGTCTGTAGTACTATGTCCATGTCTTAAGCATTATGTCCAAGTCTGTAGTGCTATGTCCACGTCTGTAGTTGTTGAGTTTGTAATGGATGTATGACACCATGTTTGTGCCTTTGGTGTCCTGATCACCCTGTTTGAATTTATTCCACAATAATCACCACTGACTCAACTCATTAAATAAGCAATGAATAATTTCACATGGTATATTAATTTTAAATGAATTATTACTAATTACAAGTTCAGCTGAGAAAAAGAGCAAAACTATCCTAGCTACTACATTGCTAAAATATCACTTTCTACCAGATTAAACCTGATAGTTAGCTATATAGTTGCAAGTAAGATTGCATATTTCCATTAATTGTGTAAAATAAAACAGAAATGGTCAAAAACTCAGAGGCTGACACTGAAATATAAATTAATCAAAGGGAATTATTTCCTACATCCCCTCCTTTCCTACATAAAGTTTTTTGAATTGATGCTAATTTATCTTTCATTTACTAACACTGACTGTGTAAATAGGCTCAGCCATAGTCTAGGTCATTTGAATTTGTGCTGTTAACAGTGATCAACTACTACACAGACCTGATATTACACCAGTCCTTACAGTTCAACAAAATCAATCATTTTGACATCCTGTAATTATGAAAGATCAATCCAGAGGAGTTTATGTCAATCTGGCAATCAGACGAGCTCACTATTCTGAATAAATTCAAAATCAATATGTAATGAGATTCTCAGATTTTGTGATTCAAATATATCTTGTCTGCATGTGACTTTTCAAATGCATAAGTAATGAGAGAACAGCCCCATGGACAAAACCCAACACAACAAAGACTTAGATTAAGCCACGTTCTGGTCCAGAGAGACGAACTGTCAGCAGTATACAGGATTGCGACCCCCTACAAAACCAGCTAACCTTCCAGAGTTACCACGACCAGCTCTACTCTGACTAGATTCTATTTCGAGTTCAATTTAGATGGTTGTATAGGGACAAAAATGATTTTGTACAAGTGCTCTCTCTTGTGTTCAATACAATACTTCATGTCTGCTCAGCTAGATAGCATTTGCTCATGTAAATCTTGCAAAAGTATCAATCTTGTGTGCTTGTTGAAATTTTAAAAATGCTGACATTGAATATTCAATCGATTTTATGCAGGCCCTATGGGATGTTACTGAATGTCAGCGATTGGCTCTTGATGTGTTTGCTGTAATTCCAACACCTTCAAACCTGTTTGCCAAAGATGAGCCACACTGCAAATGTTTGCCAAGGCCTCCACCTGCAATGCCTCCTTCACAGGAAGACAACTCTCTCAAAGTGAGAAAGACTTATATCAATATTATAAACAACTTTATTCAGATAAAGTTGATCGTGAATAAAAATGTTCTCAAGTGTTGGTGGAGTTTTGTTCATCAAAGATTGCTTCCCTCCTCCACATAGATTGCCAGTGGGTGAAGTTTTGCCATTGGAAAGTCTGTGTGAGCTGGGCTTCGATATGTGAGTCCACAGAGGAAACGATATCTGCCTGTTAGGGTGTTTTTATGACAGTATATCACACCAACTCTAGCATTTACCAACACAGTTGATTCATTGTTTTGAGTTAAAATGCCTTGTTACAGGTTGGTTAAGTGTGTGTGCAGTAGTTTTAATTGGTGTAGAAAATCAATAGCTGAGAATTAGTGCAAGGCAGTGGATAAAATCATCAAATTTACTATTGGATCGCCACAAAGATGAGAAAACTGCGTTAAGAATCTAATTAGTATTTGTAAATTCTGTCATACTGCCACAAATAATAGTTCCATTGTCTATATCATGTCATTATTGTAACTTCCCAATATCGTGTTGATCAATAACTTCTCCTGACTGTGGCTGGAGTGATTTTTTTAAATGGCATCTTGAAATCTTTTCATCCAGAGGTGACAGCAAGAAGACAAATGGAAATGTCATGTCAACAACCTCAAAGTCCTTAAAGGAATATTCCACCTAAAAGAGAATCCATTCCTAAGATATGTCCATTGCAGCTCCATTGTGTTTGATAGCTTATTTTCTTTCCAACTATCTGAACCACAGATCAATGTCAATAATGTTCCTCTAACAGAATCAAAGATCCTACACATCTGTCAAAGTAGAGATACAGATCACAACGTCAGTCTGTCCAAAAAAATAAATACATCTGATATGCCCGTGGGCCACTGCGAGACAGCCATGAGTTTAATAATAAAGCATGTGCCTGAGATCTCGCCTCTGATTTGAGTTAATGCCAGTGTATTCATGGGTCATCGCCAATAATTGCTTTGTTTGTACTTTCGATCACACGGAGAGCATTATGACACTGATTTCTCTTTAAATAATGTCTTTGCTTTTGCTCCTTCCAGCCACATCAATACGGCTCCTTCTGTCTGGCCAATCAAGGTCACTTTGGAAAATGAAGTTAGTACTGATGGAGGAAGTAGACAGGACATGGTTAGCAAATACATCAAAAACATCTTCAGATGAAAAAAACTGTTGCCCTGGCTGGACTCTCATTGGTCGTCAGTGTGTCTTATTATAGACTTTCGTCAATTACTGCCCTTACTGGCAGAAGCCTGAATTACACTCATTTTGCTTTTGCTTCAATTCAAGAAACTTTATTTGTCCCCATTCCCATACCGGGAGTTGAACCCGGGCCACCTGGGATAACTAGTATATTACTGTATATGGGATACAAAATAACAATGCAGCCACAGAGACAAAGAGTGTTCATGTACATCACTTAACACGCACAAACCAATGTGGATCATCAACGCGGTGATATTTTTAATGTCAGCACGAAGTCCGATTCATTTGTATGCACAGCTGATGAATGAGGCCCCATGTCCTTGATGTGAGATTTGTGTGTCCTCTTTGTTCAAAGGGTCTGCTTCCTCTCTCAAAGACTGGGTTAGCACAGAGGAGAGAGATTACAAGGTGCCGTATTGATTCCCTGACACAGCCGAGTCAATCCAGCATCAGATTTGTCTGAAGTTGGACACGGAGCCTCAGCTAAAAATGTCCATTGGTTGTGTACACATATTCATGCAGAGGCCGTTCATGGCAATTCCTCATCATTGTGCTCGTTTTGTTGTTATCTGATTAAGGCCTCAGGGAAGTCTGAGAATGGGGGTGGGGGGTAATATTGGTATTAGATACAGCTTACTTGCAGCTATGTTCACTCTTTGTCGGATTCTTCACATTTGATAGGATGTTTGCTTTGTGTGCAGTGGGGTGGGGTGGATTCTAAATGCACCCTACCTGCAGGCTATACGTGTGAGTCACGTCTGATGCAGAAGCCCCCCGCTGCACTTTTTACCCTGTCGACAATGCCATCCAGTGTGTGAACCCAGACACCACTTTTCCTTCAATCGTCTCCCGCTATGTTCCCACTCTTTATGTATGTATCACATCACTTTGGGGGATTTTGTACCTGCAATTATCCAGGGAGCGTTGACTGAGCACACATTGTCTTTCAGCACCACCTGCACTCATATTCACTCTAGAGCACACTGGAGAGCTGCCCCGGAAGATTAGTCTACAACTTTTCTTCTACTGCAGATCTGCAGGAGAAAAAAAAACAGAGGGATTATGGGGACACTCAAGGGCAATCCAGCTGTCATTTTACTCATTCACTATCCCCATCTGGTCGGAGGATTCTCAGCCGCAATGCTCCAACATTACATGTCTGTGTGAAACTCTAGTTATGCAACATTTTAGATCAATATGCACAGATTAGATCAACATTTTAGATCAATATGCGCAGATTAGATCAACAGTTTAGATCAATATGTGCAGCACGATGAGTAGAGACCTCATGTGCATTGATTTATACAAGTATACTTCAAATCACGTTCATTGAATTAAACTCATAACATTTAAATACAGTTATTCAATTATATACAATATTGGGCGTTCATGCGTGTGTGCTAAAGTCCTAATGAAATCCTTATGGGACTCTTTAAAGTGGCTGCTCTTTGAGGTCTTTCTGGTACTGCCTACTGTTGGGTGCATCTCAAAGTCAGTGTCACTCGTGTCTCATCCACATGCAGCTGTTGTGAGACTTGTTTATCTTGCTAACTAAGCCGAGATTTCACTGTTAGATTCCCACAAGAAACTACATAACTACAGCCCAGACACGTTTTCATTCATCCAAATCATGTGCCATGAAGTTGAAATGTGCCTTGATTGTTTACGGATTTTGACACGTTTCCAATTTACACCACTGCACACAGTTAGCAGCTGCTATTTTATGTAACAACTCATTTTCACCAATCATCGTTTACAGTTTATGCAACAAACATCTAATAGATTGCAACACAATAATACTGAACACTGTACTATGATGTAAAAGACATAGTATATACAGTGATATTCAGTATGTCATGAAGAATTTAATCAGAGACGGATAGAAAAGAATAAAACGTATTGTATCGTTCCCAGGGGGCGTAATTTATCGTGGATTCCAATTTTGCCGTCAATTACACAAGCAGAGAAAGACAACCATGACAGTTCATAGGACTAGGACAAATGGAATAGAATAGAATAGCAAAATGTTGCCCTCTTTGTTGTTTTCTGTGCTATCTTCTAATACAAACGTTGTCAAGCGTTAAAGACACAGCATACAGGAGACATAACTACTGTATTATGTAATATTGTGTGGATTTTTTTTTTATTTCCTAGACAGATCCATGTTTACGTTGCACTTATCCCTTACATGTGTACATTATCCCTCGTTATTCTTTATCTTGTATACGTATACTTCATCCATCATATCTTCTACTTCTATCCCACCCCCTAATTCGTACCTGAGGACCCCGATTGGAGCAGCACTCAATCCAGCCCTCCAATCCAGCTACAGCAATCTGGAGGCTGTGGAGTGAAAAACCAGAAGTTATGCAGTTGAGTTAATTCACGAAAATATATTTACAATGTTCACACCGTTTATCATTTACATATTTAGGCTTTCATTTATTAATTACATAATTACACGTTTGAATACTTACATCAGTCTGAAACAGTTAGGATAATCTCTTGAATCTACCTGTGGGTTGGTTTTTTTCCAGATTTACTTTTTAAATGTTTAAATGTTTTTAAATTTATAAGTCTTTCTCCTTCTATCCTCTGATTGGTTAGTTATGGGTCAGGTGACAGAGAAATGAGTTAGTGTTGTTGTGTTGCTAATGAAGCATGGGAACAGTAAAGTTGTCCGCCTCCGTCCTGCCGTTTCTTCTCGTTAAGAGTGATTCTACCATCACAGATGGAACCCTCAGGTTACAACATTTATTCCGAGGCGCTCGTGTTGCTATCTGGGGACAGGGCCAGGATTACTTTTAAAATATAGATACTGCTTGCACACAGTAGGATATTTTATATTCAGAAACACTAAGAATAGGTGTGCTACTTTCGCTGTTATTAGTTTTGAATTAAATTAAAGTTAGTGAGGTTATATTTTTAGTTTAGTAGGTTTTTTTTATTAATTTGAACAGCATCCTTTTACTTTGCTGTAAACACTGATTGAACTCCCTGCAATAAATAACTTTATTTTCATATAAAAAACATCTGGTTAATGGCGCTTTCCTTTTCTCCGATGAGCTAGGTTATATCAGTAAGTATTTGACGATAAATGTTTCAATATCATCATCATCATTCCATATCATATTGCATCAATATGACAAGAGCCACTCAACCATCTTTGATTATTTAAATTTACCTGAGCTGTTAACAGCAAGTGAAATCCATTAGCCAACTCTCCAAGCAAAAAGCAATAATTACTTACTCATTATTCATACTTTCATTAATTCATCTCTAAATTCATATCTGAGCTCTACTGGTATGTCACACATTAAATATCTCACCCATAGCTGCTAAATTGATAAGCCCGACTGAATGTAAAACAAAGTCTAACACGCTGCCAAAGAGTCACACTGAAGTCAAAATAAAGAACCGTGTTATACTTGTGAAAGATCAAACGAGTAAAATAATGTGAAAATAACAACGGAAGAGATATAGTTTAATGAACGCTACCACTGCGTGTTGTGGAGGAGCCACTGCAGAAGGAAGAGAGTGAAATATGAATGGAATTCTTCAAAGAATGGAGTGGAGCAGTGAAGAACGGCTGCGTCTGGTGCTGAGCGTGAGTGATTACTGCATTATCAAGAACAGAGTGAGGAATGATTTTCAATTAAGAGGAAAATCTGAATAAATTCAATGTTTCAAGCCCAATCGCCATATTTGAGTCGTCTGCATATCAAGCTGCAGTGAAGGAATTTCAGCTGTAAAGAACGGATTGATGGTGTCATACCTCCGGCTGTGAAACTCTTCTCTTTTATCAATCAAAATATTAGATTTGTGCCAAAATTGTTAACTGCATGTATTCTCTCATTGTACTTAAAACTATTTCTGTTCAGTGCATTTACACGTTTAAAATATTTGCCTCACTAGGACACAGAGAGATGTTAGTATGGTACAGTGCTCTTTGATGTCTGTCTTTATACTCTTCATCACTGTATTGTGTATACAGCATGCCATCCGTCTTCTTTGACTGATGTGCCTGTGATCACAGACACACACCAACACTTTTTACTGTGATAGCAGAGAAAGCAGTGTAAAGTATGACTTCAATAAATAAGTAGTAGCTCATCAACACACCAATTTGCACGGGCTTATATTGGAGAATGGTATACAAATACACTAATTACTCATTAAGTGAGCTTCAATTATCTTACGCTTAGTCAGCGTTGCAGTGTGCAGTTACTGTGATTTTTTTTTATATAAATTACCCCTATGTGTTTAACACAAAGCCCCATATTGACTAAGCATTTTCAGAGGTTTTTCAGGCGTTAATGAGTGTATTTAGTATTCACTCAGACCACACTAAAGTGTTGCTCGGTCAAGAGTCGGAAAAGAGGCTCTGCTGGAAACTGTGTGTTTGGGTTGATGCATTATGCTATTTATGTATGACCACAAAATATTTGAGAGGGATATTCAGATTTATTCAGAGACATGGTGGAAATGATATATCATCGCTGCAGGAGAGGAAACTGTGGCTGTATTTAACATAGGAGAGAAGCTTTAAGTTTTATGGTGGTCGCTGAAAGCAGAGAGAGAGAGTGAGAGATAGGTAAAAATCAAAGGAGGCCTTGATGAGACCTACACCTTAGAATGCGCATCATTTGAGGAACACTGGCTAAATTCTAAATTATTTTAGAAACAATGTAATAGATTTGCTGCCCTTATTTTCATTCTATTCTGTGATCCGTCTCTGTAGGTTGGACTCTATTAAAATGTTGAAGCTCACGACTTGTTAAATTATTACCACAATTCAAATTTGCTTTCTCCCTACTTATTTCCTCCTGTAAGCCTGAGAGGACCATCGCGTTGCTGGCTTGTCTTTGTTGTGCCACAGATTATGCTAGCTTGCTTTGTACTTTTGGCTGTATTGTGTATCCAGCATGCTCCCCGTCAAAATAAGAGTCTTTCCTTCTATTGATGTGCAAATCTCAACTGTGATGTTCACCACGGAAAGTGAACAAAAAGCAGAGTAGGTGGTTCTCATTATGAAACATTTCTACTGGAGTATCACGCTGCCTGACCTTCACCGAATTTTATTTTCTAATTCATTTATTATTTTCATCATGATGTGTTTTTTTACATGTAAGTACATTTTTTAGTATTTTACTGCCAGTGGAAGAGATTTGAAGACAACAATGGAGGGATGGATAACTTAGTCAGGTAGTTGTTTTGATTCTTTAATTAATCATATCGGTCACATGAAGGACTTCCGTGTTTTATTTACCACAGTGTTCACTTTCACTTCCAACTAATGAATTTCTGTCGCACATGCAGCTGAATCTATTAATTACAGAGTCAAACCCAGAGGAGATATTACGCTGTGAAGGCAGGAACATCTGTATCTCCTCCTATCTGCTGATGTAACTATTCCTAATGTGCTTACATGATAGAAAAAATAAACTGACTGCCTTTTTATGTGCAGACCTTGTCTCTGTGTTTGTTTGGTCTTTACACTGTTGTGACGCACTAGCTGTAAATTTTTACTAACTTTTTCTTATCTAAAAACAAAACCACAGGACAATTAGAAGATGCAACCCCCCCATCTCTCTCTCTGTGTTTCTCTAAGTCTCTCTCTTGCCAATATAAACTTGGAAAAATCTCAATATTCATCATCTTAATCGAATTGATTGAATTTCATTTGGGATTAATAATGTATCTATCCATCCATCCATCCATCCAGCCATATCGCTCTCTCTCATTTTGCTGCATTTACATGCTTCTTACTTCATTAATGTACAGCATTAAAGGTAGTTTAGGTCATTTTAGAAACACAATTTGTCATATTTGAACAAATCATCCTAACATTCTGGAATAATCCTGTAATCCTGAAATAAACCCAGCCAATCATTTCATTCGGACCGATTGCGTGTGTGCGTGCATGTGTGTGTGTGTGTGTGTGTGTGTGTGTGTGATCATATGTACATGAGAGGTTATTCGTGTGTATCCATGATCTGTTTGCATGCTTTTGAAGTAAGTGCGTGCTTTCCGTAGCGTGTGTGAATGACACTATTTTTCCGATGTTATAATCCCAGATAATAATTTTATTTCCCTAATCCTCCATCGTATAAATGAGACGTGAACTAGTCAGATACGGCTGTGATGCGTTCATGTCTCACGACTCTCTGGACTAATCGTGCCCGTTCCTGTGTTTTGGATCGTCCCTTTAATGAAGGGATTTTATAGGTTGGATACTTTCACCATCCTGCTTCCTCCCTGCTCGCTCCAACATTTCCTATCTTACCTTTAAGCACAAGCATAACACCACAAATGTGAGTCCTGTCCAAACACACATCTGTTTGCCAGATCTGGATCAATAGCTTGGCAAAAGTGGTTTTTCTGAGCAATAGGCTGAAACCCCAACATATGTTCTTTCTTACAATGATAAAGAAAGTCAGATCTATCACTCTTTTAATCAGCTCATCCTAATCCCACGCTGCAGAAAAACCCACAACTAAGCAGAGGAACAAACGTTGGAAATATACCTCCCTGATGTAATTAGATGGCGTTGATTGTCTGCACATTAAAGATGGGACGTGGTCTCTTCTACACTCATGTAACAATTTACAATGTATGCAAACCAGCGTGGGGGATGAAAAAAGTGAGACACCACACATCCTGAGACACGAGAGATGAAATCGTGTCATCTCTAATCTCCGCTTCTTAGGCATGGGTGGGACCGTGGCTGCCTGTGCTCCATAGTGAATAAATAGAGAGGAATTAAAGAGAAGGAGAAAAGAGGATCAGAGCGACAGAGTGATATTCTCCAGCAGATAAATAGTCTTTTCAGCAAACTGAAATCTTCAGCCAAACGCACATTTGTGACGATTCAGCTCGACCATGAACAGTCGCTGTCAGTTTGAAACCTGAGCTTTTACCAGCAACTACACTCAGGACGCAGAGCCAAGTTGTCTGGGACTTCACTGATTATCCTCATTTTATAGCAACCACTCAGTACAATTGGAGGATTTATTTGTCCAATATTCTTGTTTGTCATCTACTCAGTATTCAGGGGACATTACATAATACAAGTGACCTCATTGATATTTTTTGACTCCCATTAAGAGAGAAAGAAAGAAAGAAAGAAAGAAAGAAGGGTATTTTATTGATCCCTGCAGGTAAATTAATTCTCTGCATTCTTACCCATCCTCAATGAGGAGCAGTGGGCAGCCACAGCCACATGCAAACACACACACACACAACAGCGCCCGGGGACCAACTCAAGATCTCCCATCTAGTGCCTTGGTCAGGGGCAACGGCAGGAGTGATTAACCTAACATACCTGTTTTAGTGGGTGGGGTAAACCGGAACACCCGGAGGAAACCCACACATGTAACGGTACCAGGTGGCAGCACCCGTGTATATTTCCTGAAATTAAGAAAACAATAATGACAAACGGAGACGTGACTTGCTTGGCCTGAGTCTTCCGTAATTACCTATATTTGCATGTTATTCACAATGTACTGTTGGCACTGTCCATTTGACCTTTTCCCAGCATTAACTGTCACTGTATTATTTATTGTCTCTCTGGACATATTTCAGTGTTTATTAAACATACACAAAATACAATATCACACCAAAAATAAACATCTTATATCACTCGATCACTTTCATATCTCTATACTGACCTTTCCAAATAAAGTTTTAGTCATAATACCATCTCATATGCACTGACAAATCGATACTAGAAGTATCACTTGGACTTGCACATTACAGCTGCTGGTAATTTAACATTAGCCTCTATCTGTTTTAACTTGCATATTTTAAACTAATGATTTTGTACATTTAATCCAATCAAACAGTTTTAAGCACAACCCAGAAACTATTATATACTCTAAACATGACAATAAAAAACAATCTAAACTTTTAACCAAACTCGTGGAGATGCGAGGCCCAGCCCAGCATCTTAACATTAGCTGTCAATCAAAGTGAAGCTAAACGGACGCGGCTGCAGCGCCGCCATTACTGTTACTCTCTGCGGGCGTCGGGTCTGTGTCATTCTTACAGTCAACTTCAAACATAATCATCTTCGAGCATTAACTCCTGAGTTACAGCAGTTTAAGTTAAGTTTTGAACCCTCTACTAACCTGAAATTAAGAAAACAATGATGACAAACGGAGACGTGATTTGCTTGGGCTACGTCTTCCGCAATTACGAGGAAAACCAGCGCAGCGCGCGCTCTCGATTCCTGTCTCCGTGGTATCCCATTTTCTCACACTGCCCCCTACTGTCAGAATACTGCTACTGCAAATACATTCCTCAAACAAAAACAAAACTTTTTAAAGAAAATAGGATTTAAACACACATTAATAAAGCACATATTTACGCTTACAAGACCCCCAAGACACCAGTGACCATTGCAACTGACAGAAAATCATCATATCTCAAAATGTGACACTCATTCCAGACATTAAAAGCTGCTTTCGGAAGATTTTTTGTTTATATATTGTCTGAACCGCCTATAAAATAATACGTACAATGGCCTTAAAAGTGTAAATATTTGTAAAATTGTTTGATGGTCCACACCAGCAGTGTAAAAGCGGCCGAGGATAGTCTTGACCTTAATTTTCCTGTCTACAGTGTTTTGCTGAGTGGTTGCCAAGAAGACATCTTCCTCGGAGAGACGGTGTCTTTGGTAATTACGGCCTGAGATAAACTCTGCTCCAACAGCTGGAAGCAGCCGCCAACTGACAGCACCAAGGTCGACCCGTGAAGGACACGCAACAGGGATGAGCCACTACAACGCTACAGCGCTTGTTATATTTTTACTTCCATAAAAACAATGTTATTGACTTTACAGCTTTATGACAAATGTTCCTTTTTACTGTCAAACATCCTGCTCATCACTCCCTTAAGATCTTTGTTATATGAGATGTTTTGTATGCCGTAACCGCCGTTCTTTAATAACTGCAATCAGTTTCCTTAGCTGTGTTCTTGATGGAGGACATTTTGGCAGTGTAGTGAGTGAGACGTTGGGCTTTTTACGGCGCCGGGCAGGTCACAGCTCAGAGCTGGGAGCCGTAACTCTGCCTCCAGCCCACAGATAAAGTGAGCAGGTGGTAAATATTAAGAAGCTGCAGAGGACCTTGGTGATGGTCCCTGCACTAATTTAACGTCCCTTCTTCTGAATTTTAATTAGACTGTAATCCACAACCGCCCCTTCAAATCACATAAATATGCTTGGGGTGCTGCGGTGTTCCTGGGATGAAACAGAGAGCCTGGGCTGCTGGTCACCAATGTGCCGTCCACAAGGCCAGAAATAAGATACTCCACGGCAGATTTGGATTCATCGGAAGGACTCGGGGTGGAATTAAATATTTATGGGACGAGGCTTTGTCTCAATAACTAGAAAAACGTCTCCGTCATCAATCTTTTTCATTTATCAGACGAGTGCTCACTTTCACTTTGGAGAAATGAGGAACTTGGGTGTATGGATTTCTATCTGAAATCAGTAGGAGAGAAGTAGAAATCAATAGGAGGGTTTGTTTGAGGTAACATCTCAAATAAAGAATGAATGGCACCAGCCAGACGTCCAGGCAGAGAGACACAAAGGCAGTCAAGTGAGAAAGACGCACGGAAATAATCTGTCTCCTTCCGTTTGTGTTCCTCTTCCCGATTCCAGCCTGCTTACCAAACAAAACAATTTGGACTCTCTCCCCTGAGACGCTTTGGAAGAAGTTTGCTCAGAGCTTCATATAATTTTCTGGGAAGATAATACAGCTTCCTGTTCTATATTCAGCCGCGTTTCTTCAAGAAGCGAGCACATCTGTGGGGGACTGTTCATTAAATCCCATTTTATTCAAATGACTCCTTTTAAATGTTTAATGACTCGAGTCAGAATTTATAGATATCGCCACCAAAATGTTCTAATATTAGGTCAGATATGAAACGGAAAACCTGCAAATAAATGAATGACTAAATAGATAGTAGATAGATAGATTTTTACTGGATTCACTTAATTGGAATATATGGAAATGTGTTGGTTTTTCAGCTTATAACTGCATAAACTGAGTAAACACTAACAGGCAGAATTGTCATAAAATATTGAAATGAAATGATGAATCAATCGGAATACAGGTCAGGGAGCGAAATACGTACACGTCCACTGAAAGCAAACAAAGACAATCAACATATTTACACACACGTTACGCTCCATTTTTATCAATACGGTGCCTTACAACTGACTGATATGGGACAATTACCATGACAACAACAACAACACAGACTCATTCCAATTTCCACGCTTATTTCTGAATTTGAAACACTGATTTATTTCCCTCTTCTGTTTAGATTCCATTTGTTAATGCGCGGATGACGGTGCTGCTGCACATTTTCATTTTCATTCCTCTTTTTCGTGGCTTTATAATTCACCGTGCGTTCATTTCCCATCTGATGAACATCAAACTGGATTCCACACATGCAGACACACATACCCACCTCACAAAACGTTACATCAATCAATCAATCGTTACATTTCTGGCATCCTTGACAAAAATGGCGATTTAAGTAAAGACTATTACCAGCTGATATGCCTGGATCAGATTTGATATTTTCCTCAAATATTCTAGGTGTCAGTCGTGAAATATCCTGCATCTTGAGGCCTCTTTTCTCTTTTAAAGCAGTCATGATAAAACAGTTTTTCATATTTCTCTTTCCCGGAGACAAAGATTTGTGCACCTGACAGCAGATGAGCAGCACCGGCTCGTGAAGCCCGATGATCCTGAGACGCTGCAGCGTGTAATGGGGCAGCCAGGGCGTTATTATGCAAAAGACGTAGGTCAAAGTAAGACAAGAGTGGCAGTTATGGCATTATTGAGCTTTCAGGTGGCCCATGGGAGGACAGCCAAAGGACAGTTGACGTTCCCATCCCGAGCCACCTGCTACCTGCTGTGCTGCGAAGAGTCCTCCCAATCCCTCCTCTAATGAAATTTGACATAGTGGAGATGACAGGTGCCATGACAGCACTGTGCCAGAATCCAGTGAAAGAGGAGGGGAACATGAATTCTTATAAGTCACCACACCTGTGCACCCCTGCTCTGCTGTTCCAAGGTGAGAGAGTGTGATGGAAGTGGCGGTGATTTGGAAGTCGACAGGCGATACATCATTCAGCAGTGGGTCCACAGAGGTACGCTCTCAGCAGAATAATGACAGGTGTGATGACAGTCGCGCATCTGAATAATCATGTGGCATTAATGTATGAGCGTTCAATGGACCTTGACCTGATGTAGTTTATAGTTTGCGGAATACGGTTGAATTTTTTATCGATGCAAGGGGCGATCGACTGTGCTGTGCTGTGCTGTGCTGTGTGTATGAGCGTAAGTGTGTGTGTGTGTGTGTGTGTCCATGTGTCCAATTTGAATTACATTCATGTTTTCATTGTGTTCCCAGGTGGGCTCTAGTCTGAGTCCCTCACACAGAATCATTAATCTCCACACAAACTTCAGTTCCAGTCCAGGAATTATTACACTGAGCAAAAATTATGAGCCGTGACAGAAGTGACAATTTTTGGGAGGTTTGATTTTTGTTCACTGTCTAATATTCGTGCAGTCAGCTTATTATTTATTACAGCTGTATACACGGTGAATCACAACAAAAAGTTGCTGAAGCGACCATTCCATCTGCTGTATACAAAAGAATTCCTCTGTCTCTCTCCAAATGAGCACATTAAACAGTTATTCTTTAAAAATTCTTATTAAAAAAGAGGATTCTTCCTTCCCTCAGTACTTAGAAATGTGTCTTTACACTTCAAATTCTTGGTCCACAATTTATATAATTATCTATCAATCATTCATCACTGGATTTGGTGAGACAGACGTTTAAAAAAATAAATATATTATTATTTTATTATTATTATTTATTTTTGAAGAAATTGAGGTGTGTTTTGTTTTTATTTCTTATTCCTGGTTCTGCCCTTGGTTGTGGATGAGCACCAGTGTTAAATGGCGTCTTAGTCCACCATTCGCCAGTGTTTTGTCATCATCCGTTCACTTTTTGAGTCAACCTGATAACAAACCAACCAATTAAAAGACAGAAAGGACGGAGTTTTACCTCTGGTGGTAATTAGTCTGTAATTTAGGGGGTTTTCAGTCGACATAGGCGTTAGCAGTTTATGAGGCAAAGTAAGTGATAAATCATCTGTGCCTCTGAGCGCTGCCTGGTGATGTTTCTTTGGATAATTTAAAAAATGGTGTCAAACCAAAAGGGGGCTTAGGTGAGGATTTTCCTTTCCTTAGTTGTGTTTGACTACTGCACATCTGCTTCAAGTACAATGTAATGCAAGTACAAGACCTATGGGGTTTCAAATTAAAAGCAACACCTGTTTCCACATTACCCAAACGGCTCTAAATATTTGTTCTTGTGCTTAATAACCGCCATGCTGCAAATCTCTTGACAAAAACGAACAACGTAACCATGCTGGTCGTCAAATATTCAGTTTCACGATTTACGAACATCCGTAATGTTTTTTTCTGGTCATATTTCAGGAGGAATGGAGTTTTCCAATAACCAAATGGAGACAAAATAACAAATTAAATTAAGTGTTTATTTGTGTTGAGGTCCAAGAATGAAATTGAAATGAATCGGGCAAGAAATTTAATTTGCCATATGTGGCTGCAAAATATCCAAGAGGGATTCAAATAAAAAACAGAATGTTTTATTGTTGTATTTGAAATGTGTAAAATGTGTAAATAAAAGAAAATAAAAGAGAGTTATGAAACTGAATTCAATTTAAAGGCACTGCGCTCCCATAGATCGTTCAAGTGTTTCACACACATGCACACACACACACACACACGTCAAAATGGCACCAGTGTGTTAGACAGACGGATTGACTGACATCTAGTGTGTTTACATGCCTGTTTGTATAACTGCATGAAATATAACCACAATAATGTTAACTGTAATACTCAAAAAGCTCATTTCCTTACATTCATCAACATATCAGCGTCCTAGATCACCAATCAGAGGTCACAGGTCGTCATTTTTGCGTGATAATGTATTCTGTGAATAACACACCAAAGACAAAAATGAGGAAATACTCCAGATTTGCCTTTTTTGCACCTCAAAGGTTAAAAATGGTCCAGCAGAATGACAGAGACATGGTGAGGTGGACGCCGCCGTGTGTCTTGATGCATTTTGTATTTCCGGCTCTTTTTATGCGTGACTAAACCATATAGGAGGAGGAAACGGGAAGAGGACGTGCATGACAACGGTTTGATCAGGCAGAGAGAACGAGAGAAAGAGAGCGAGGAGAAGACTGAGATATGTTATAAATCACTGATTTTCAGTAGGTGGACACGTCGATCTTGTCAGATTCTGTGTTTAAACATTGCCGGAAGTTACTAAAACAACTAAAATTGCACAAAGTTGCTGAGACTTTTGCTGATATGTTCAAATCAGAATGGAAGTAATTCCCTTATAAGTTTACATTAAAACGATCAAAGGTTGTAAACAGCTCTAAAACTGACCCAAACTCCCATCTGTGACGGTGTTTTGTGTTGTGTTCAGTAAATATGGCGTCCAGTCTCTCCCCCTTGTTATGATGAGACCGTTCCTGTTATATGTGTGTGTATCAGGAATGCAAACAGATCAGATCACATATCCAGGGCATCTTGGGTATCTTTTCACTCTTTAGAGAAGGTGTTGATGTGTAGGCCTGAGGATTTGGTAACCATGGTTACACGATGACATTAGAGCCTCACTCAATCTTCACGACGTGCACGTAGTGAGAAAGCGGACTATGCAGATTATTTCTCCCGTAATGTAAAGCTGCCTCGTACGTACGCGTGTCACCACAATGGCGTGTTAAATACGCTCTCACACACGCCGTACATCAACGATGTGCACACTCCACGCGCTGTAATACATAATGTTATTTAACAGGGATGATAATACATAAAATAAGTCCAAAGCTGCGCGTTCAACCGAGTGTTTTTGATGGGTTTGTTACCATGAAGGGCATCGTCTGAAATGCATTTCAGCATGTCTGCGTCTCAATGTTGGGCTCACTCGTGCGTGCGGTGATTAGCGACACATTGGCGAGTTCATTTGTGAGCCGAGCAGCCATAGAGGATCAATGGTACCACCCTCCACGTCTGTCCCTTGTTTCACAGTCTGCAAACTAAAACCACGCTCGCACGCGTTTGAAAACTCTTTTCAACCCATCTGCAGAAATGGCTTCATACATAATACATCGACTTTTACTTTTATTTATTTATTCATTACAACTCTTTGAATTACAGGAAGACACTTTTTGTGACTTTAGATCTCTTGTTAGCCGTTGTTTATTTATATGCTGTAATTTATCTGTGTCTTGATGAATGCAGCAAACTATTTTTCAAAGTCAACAAGCCAACTTCGCATTCATGGATTTGACTCAGCATAGAGGGACGAAATCAGAAAAAAACACATTCATGGCTGCGCACAAACATCCAGACTCTCTGTTAGCGTTTGATGCTACTGTAAAATGAATTCCTCAATAATTTCTCTTTGTACGAAACATCAACACCTTTTCACATCTCCCTGCACATAGAATTTCTATTGACCCTGGACTCCTCCTTACCTTTACCTTTGCTTTCATGTTGAATATTTCTTGGGTTGTTTTTTTTTATTTTTTTTTTTTTATTTTCCTATCTAACTTTTACGATTATCTAATCCCATCTAACGCCTGAAAAAATAAAGTGCTGCGATGAAATGTGTCCCAAGTGGGTTTCAGAGGGCAAATCTGAATGATTTCAGGGGTCCAAGGATGGAGGAGGGTCTTCAACATGCCTCCAGTAGACATGTAAGAGTCCAGAGTTTATTTTAGGGGGTCCAATATTCCTTCATTAGTGGCACTGTACCCACACCTTCATTAACAGAATGACGCCACTCGTGATGACGCCATGATGAGCGTGGTATTGTAACCACAAACCCGACGCCTGCCTTACCTGGATCAGACTGCTCCTCAGCAGAGACTCTGCCCACCTCGCTGTGCTTTAATCATCTCTTTTCTCTCATGCAGCTCGCTCTGTTTCCTTTGTCCTCCGTTTTTGTGGTGTCCAGACTGAACACTTCTCCCTGGTGGGTCCGTGAAACTCACACTGCTCCACTTAGCGCTGCAGAGTCTGGCCTTATCTCCTCTCTGAAACAGATCCACTCACACGCCATGTCATTGGACGGTCTTTTAGGGTGGACGAGATGAACATCTGGAATCCGAACTGCACTTCCTCCGGTGAGACATTGAAGTGCAAACTGTTCCCCATGAGGAGGTTTTGCTCCAGAAGAAAATTGGACTCAAAAATGGTTTGATTTTACTGTAAATATTAGAATACATGCATATTGAAATCCTTAAAATAAGACAAAAAGTAAACCTGAATATAATTTCACTCAACCTAATGCTAATCTATTGATGGCAGATTAAAATGTGTGATGATACAAGTGAATGAAATGAGTCTAGGTAATTTGAATGAGATTAATCTGAGTGCTGCTAATAACAATCAGAGCCAAGGAGGAGCACACAGGCTGTTTGTCTGACGGAGGAAATGAGAGTTAGATGATACTCCAGTCCAGACAGATTCACAGAATCTCACTACTTTAACTTCAACACAACCTGGAAGGATGAATCAGAGCTCGGAGTGTTTTCAATCTGCCTCTCCCAGATGTTAAATAAACAGGTGCAGCAATGATAGATGAGATATTCTGTGTATTTCAGGAAATCATAGATAACACAAGAAAGATGAATTTCATTCAATTTCTTGTCTCGTGATGAAAAAATCGAATTATCATCCAGTTTTCTGCTCCGTGTTTCACAAGGTCATTTCCAGATTTCCAAACGAGTCAGACACAGCGTGGATTTCCCTGGTGACCTTGGTTGACCTTCATGGGTGCAGGCGGTGCGTGAAGGTGACCTTCAGGTACAGCCAAACATCGCTCTCTTCTCTGTAACCTCTTGCTTGTGGCTGCGTTCTGACTGCCAAGGAGACTTTTTTTATTTCCCACATTTCCAATTCTCCTCCTCACAATAACAAGCTGTTACTGCAGCAAAAATTCCGCTGCTACAAGCAATTATGGCTAAAAGGCTCCGCAGGCGGAGCTTAGTCAACTATTGTTAGCGACGTCAATCCCTTCAAGAATTTAAGATTTTATGCAGGAGAGGTGAGACTTAGCATTCCACTGTACAACGGGAAGCTTTGTGCATTGTATTTGTTTGTTTGGGGCTGAGGTATTGTATTTGCTGCCATGGCAATTTATTCCTTTCCGCCCTCATTTAAATTGTCCCACAGATAGCATGTTAAGCACACAATGCTGCGGCGCACGGTGACATATGTTTGCGGCTGTAAGTAGGGCTGTTATCATTTTTGTAAGTGATTAGCCCTGTCGCCTCATAGCAAGAAGGCAAGGATTTAAATTCCAAAGACGCACAGTTTAGGTGAAACGGAAACTCTAAATTGGCGTCGGCATGTGTGTGTGTGTGTGTGTGTGTGAGAGCTGGATGGGTTGCAGGTTATACTGCACAGGACCGCAGGTAGAGAGTGGATGGATGGTTGGATGATGGATGGATGGATGATAGATGGATGGATGACATCATACGAGCATACGTTCAGTCAGTTCGAGCTCCCACGGCCGATCGGTTTGAGCTCAGACCTGGACTGCAACCAGGTCATGTGATAAACACCACGCATGTTTTTCACAGCGCAGCAGATCCTACTTTGTTTAGGTCAGCAACCTCGCCGGTGTGGAGGAAATTACATTGATCATACAGTAAAACATTTCTGCCCGAGGAGAAACTTCATTATATATAATATCATGGTTGAACTGGTAATATGTAAGCAGAGAGACATTCTATCATCACGCCGCCCCCATGAAACGTGGCGGGACCTTCACTTGATGAATCTGTCTATTTACTGGAAATGGAACGCTTTCGTCAGGCATTTTGGGTCAAGCAGATTTGGTGTTTTGAAGTTATTTATTCTTTATTTTTGCTGTTGTTGTTGTTTTCCTGCATGGGCGACCTCCGTAGGCGGGGCCAGAGTTGAGATTCTGATTAAAATGTGGCTCTACTGATATTAGATTTATAAGCGTTGGGACTCCTGGTGGTGCCTCAGAACTTTTTCCTCTTCGATTCGCTCTTCTGTGTCTTTTTTTTTTTTTTTTGAATACCAGCATCCATTTCGCTGTCTTTGTCATCATTCAAACATCATCTTCAATATGCACTTCCACATTGTCATCGTGATTGGCGACCATCTGCAAAGTGGCAGCAGATAACAACTCAACCCCACGGTGACGTTATGAATGATTACCGCGGCAGAGATTTTGATTTTTACACGTATGGCCTCAAACGCAGCCTCTCTCTGTCCATTTTCCTACTCTGTGAAAATAGCCCTTTTGTGTATTTAGAATTGTGTGAGGGACCCAGTAATCTCCCCTAAGAATCCATTCCCTCTTTCTTGTCAGATAAAAGAGCGTTAATTGGGGTATTTTTTAGAACAGCGATTTCTCCGCGGCATCATTGCGAGGCTGTCACTTCTCGTGCTCGCCGAATACTTCTGTGTCTTTCTGCCAGTTTGTGAAGTCCTCTTTGAAATAAGTGTTTAATCTCAGATTATCCTCATTAGTTAGACCTTTCTCCAGCACTTGGACACAGCTGAAACAGACAACACCATTCCCGCCCTCCATGTAACACATCCCGCTCCATCTGTTGGAGCTTGCATCCATGTTTTTTTTTCGTCTTTGACAAACTCACAACATGCAACTTTAACTTCATATTTTGTTATTTACGCTAATTTAATGCAAAAGTCTCCAAAAACGTGCTACATTTCTTTTTGTGGGCAGATTTTGGAAGACCTCCTTGTGTTTCAGCACCAAGTCGTCAATCCGCTCTCTGCGTCCTATTACTTTTGCAGCTTAGCAATGGTAACGCAACTTGAATCTTATGGCACAATGGCGCCACCAACAGGGCTGGAGGATGAAGAAACGGAGCGAATCATAAACATCAGCCCACTCTAAATAATCACCGCCACTTTGCATGTTGACAAATTGTTTCTGTCAACAATTTGTTGCAACAATAAGCTAATGCGGGCTCGCTGTTCGAGGGCTGCATTAGTGATTGATGGAGTGCTGCAGCACCACAGGACACCAAGTTTGCACGGCTCTGAAAATGTTGCCTTTTCATTCGCGGCTGGGCATGTTAACGCACCGTATATTTGTGTGGTGTCACCCGCGGTTCGCTTAGTGATGCCTTATTGTAAGTATTTAGCATCCATTCAATACCTGCGTGCTCCTTTTCATGGTCACTGAGCTTTGGAGCCGTCCCAGCATGCTTTTGGCAGAAGGCAGGAAAATTACCAGTTTATTCCCCTATACTTTGCTGTTTTTATTTTAACATGCCTCTTTTTTTTATAGGAGAAATGATATTATTTAACAAATAAAACTGAGGTCTTTGTGGATTTTGAAGCTATGCACGTTCTTTTTACCTCCTCTGTATTTGACTGGCTGTAATTTTTAGGATGAGGAGAACACACAGCAGGACCCAGGACCAGCACGGGGATCCAGATTTGGACTAAATGTCATTGTTATTATTATTAATATGATGATGATGATGATGATGATGATGATGATGATGATGATTATTATCATTATTATTATTATTATTATTATTATTATTATTATTATTATTATTCTATTATTATTATTATTATTATTATTATTTTTGATGCAAAAAATAGCACGTCTGTAGCTCCCACGTATTGGACATAATTATGTGTACATGATGTTTGAGTGTGGAATTTGTT
>OMNV01001522.1:25905-46262 GCA_900303265.1 Brotula barbata | reverse complement strand
ATGAAAGCATGCCAGTCACACAAATACAGTATATACACACACACACACACACACACAAAAACACACACACAGGAGACCTGTCTATAAAGAAGAACTTCCATTGAAATTCCCAACCTTGACTCTGGTTCTAAATATGCACGGGGGTGTAAGAAGAGAATCTCCATCTCCATTTAAGCAAAAACTTCACACCTCCAAATGTCATTATGCCTATCCAGCCCTTTATCGCGGCTCAGGCATTACTCACTCTCACTATCAGTGTTTCGGCTAAGCTGCCACTTTCACTCAGGCATGCCAAGGGTGTTTTGAGCTGATAAATTTAACTTGTATACATCTGACTGCTGCAGAAGGAAGGAAGGAAGGAGTTTGCATGAGAGATTTGGGGAGTCTAAAGAGGATTACAATGTGTTGCCACTGCCACCTCTATTAGGGCCAAAGAGCCCAAACGTGGAAATGTTCATCGGTAAGTGTCACTGTATGAAAAGGAGGGCATATCACATTAGAATAAGGGAGGGAAAACAGAACAGTTAGAATTTTGGCATCGTTTGCATATATGTTCTATCATCATGAAATAGGTATTTTTGTCAGGCCAAGAAAGGAAAGAATGGAGGGGCAAGCACAAGCACACTGCATATGGACCACTTGTGAAGGTTTATCTCAGTCATAAAGGAAGTCAGTATATGAGAGGTAAACTGGGATCAGATCTTAAAGATGAACAATGTGTCACTGTCCAAGGAAAAGCCTCTTCAGTCGAAGCCAGCGTGAGGAAGGTAGGGAAGAGTTACTTTGTTTATGATTCTTCACGTTCAAAGTTAAGTTGATCAATGTTATTCATGCACTAAAATCATGCCTGCAAGGTAGACGCTGTGTGGTGCAGAATACTAATATGAAAAAATGCTTCTGGGGTCACAGCCTGAGACAGTACAGCCAAGACTCAAATCAATTCCAATTTGTCACATCAACATTCTGGTGTCACAGTAGCTCACACAAAGTAGGAGCAATTTGTTGTATTTGAGGAGGGACAAAGAGGATGTTCCAGGTCATTCTTGGCACATTTACATCCCAGCCATGCAAGTCATTCTGAGTATATCAGTGTTTCCCCTTGGACTGCAACATAGATTGCTGCCAGGCCAGAAGATTTCAGAAAATGATTTTTCACGATGAGAAATATGGCCGCCCAGGCATGCTGTGCCAATGCAGTCGCATCGATCGTGCTGCCTCAGGCGGCGTGTTGAAGGTAGCTGCGATTTGATACTCTGCCTGTGACCCTAATGTGTGTTCAATTAACCACAGCAATTAAATAAAAACAGAAGGAGGGTGGCTGCATTTTTTGTGGTTTATGCGGTTATTTATTATGTAACACAAACAACAAAACCTTTAAAAAAAATCAATAAAATTACAAAACATGACTGTAGATTTGGCACACAAAATAATACGACTGCTTTTTCGACATCAATCATTTCAATCTCAGATATTAATGTTATGGTTTTAAAATTGTAATATGATGGACATACGTAAACAATATTATTTAATGATGAAAGTAGAATATTTGATTATGACGATGATGTAATTTGGTCAGAATTAAATGTGAATCTCCCATTTTACGGGTACATGAATATACACACTTTAAAATGAAGGACGAGCTGAAATAATCAATTCCTCCGACAAACATGAAAAATGATTAGTTTGACTAAAATATTATTGACCTTGCGGCTGTTGTATTGGATTACTGCATAACAGACAGGTCTGTATTGTGAGCAGTGTCAAACTTTGCTGAGTTCAGTTATCAGTCATTAATTGGGTGTTTTATCTTGATCTGTGTATGAAGTGCTTAATGGTTTCATCGTTAATGGTACATCAAGTCAGATGATAGCTAAGACTTTTCATTAGCACGATTTGTGTTCATTTTTCAGTTTTTGGCCAAATCAATGACAGCCATGCAGAGATCCTGATTTATCTCTTATCATTTTCATTGTATCTCTTTTGCAGTAACGATCGGTCATTGCTGCTGCATCCTTCCTTGGACAGCAGGTGGTTTTCAGAGGACCTTGGAAGGTATTGATGGCTTTGTATCCCCTGAAATCTTTTTTAAGTTGACAAGTTCCGAACTCTCCTGAGCCTTCTTGACCCACCAACTGTCCTCAGTGATGCAGAAAACTAGAAGGACTGCACATCAAGCTTGTGTTAGGTGGTTTCTGAGGACGAGACAGTTGGGACAGCTTAGTGAGCTGCATGTTTCTCCTATAAGAAAAATGTTTCTCCTATAAGAAACATGCAACCACACACACAATCACACACTATTTCATACAAAGACTGAGCAGGGGAGCGGAGTTTCCAAGGCAATTATGTGCCACTGAGAAAAACCTGTTCACCCTTTGATCATAAACCAAGAAGCTTTATTACTATGGTTTCAAGCTGTGCTTCCAAAATTGTTGCGATGAGTTAACCATAACATAACCGCAGCTAGTGGTTAAACAGTAACTCTCATCATCCCTAGTTCCCATATGAGGTCATGAAAACTTTCACAGAGAAAACAAGAGTGGAACAGAGTTACAGGATCATGGACTATATTGTTGTCACTGTCTGGTTGTATCATACAGCAAACATAATAATAGCACAAATGGACACAGAGCATCAGTTAGCATTCCACTTTGATGGACAGCACATATGTTCTTTTGGCTGCCACATGCGTATGGATGGAATTGAGAGGTTTAATAGATTTGGATTGCGTAACTGGATTGCCTGCCAGGTAAAGAAATGCATGATGTAGCTTAGCCAGCATGTTGACATGTGAGAATAAGTCACAGGAACAACAAAAAAGACAAGATCGGTTAATAAGCATACATAAAGTTATTCTAGTTTCTATCCAATTATATGACAAATGAAGAAAATACACAAACATAATTGGAGTAAGCATATCGAGTAAATTTCAAAATATCTTTATGTCAAGCACAAAGAACAATAATATAAAATGGTCAAATGGTCGGTTGCATTTGATGCAACCGACATAACACACCCGACACACACACACACACACACACATGCCCTTTGTGCATTTTTGCATACTCGGCCATGAACAAACAAGTGTACCCACAGGAGCAGACCATTGTATGGATTAGAGGTCCTCTGTGGTTGTTTGCCTTTTTAATGGTGTCCTAATTATCCTTTAACCCTAATTAACCTGTATGTAGCCGAGCTTGATTAATCCTCCGCGTTGTTGGTCCACTGTGGGGAAGAAATCAACTTCTCTACTCATTTTTAATCAGCTTTCTGCCAAGGCAATAAACATCTGTGTGTCTGTGAGTGTGCTTGCATTGTCCAACAAATCCAAATGTCAATGTTGGTGCAACCATTACGCCAAAAGGACAAGCGGGCTGTTATAAGGCTCAACAGTCTCCATGTCATTTTTTTCAAACTGCCATTTTTACAAAATGTCATTCTCGTTGGTTTGCCTTCTAAACATCATTCATCCATCATTCTTATCAGCTTTTCAAGCCCTTTGGTGTTGTGTGAATTTTAGATTCATTGATTGATTATATTTCTGAGGGTTTCCTCTCTGTGTTTCAAACAGCACAAAATAGAATCTTGAATGAAATAACTTATTATTTTTGAGCTGTATTACATTCATTTGAATAATTAACGTCACTGAAATTGGGAAACGAAGATTTTCAGCTTCCCCATTGGTTTCTTCTTTGGTTCGTTTTTTAATCTTATTACTATTTGCAATTGGAAAAAACCTGTTGGAAAACCAGATATTTGATGGATTTCTACTTTATAAATCACATTTACGTGTTGAAGTGAGAGCTCTGGCATGATTTATGATTTTTAGTGTCACAGACATGACTTTTCCAGATAACCAGCTGCAGGTCACATCCATCCAGCTCCTCAGATCCACATTCATGAAGAGTTCATCTCCCCACAATCCTCTGTGGCTTCAACTGGTAACCACCCCCAGTGAAAACTAAAACTAAACAAATTACCCAATGTCACTCTAACATTTTGCATGGCCTTTGTTTGTAATATAATGCCCAAAACGATTTAACTATATATAGAATTAATTAGAATTATATTTAAAATGCGCTCACTGTAGACAGCTGAATGTATTATAAATGATGCATAGCTTTCTTCAGTGGCTCCAAAAACATATAATCCATGCAAAAGTGTCAATAGTATAAAAAACAAACAAAAAAACAACAATCTTAATGGTAAAATCAAAAAAATAAATAAACAATGCACAGCTGTAATAATAACAAAAAAAAACAACTCCTCAGGGAGTTATTGTTATTATTATGAATAGTGTTCTCTTTCTATGTCAATTCATTAATGGGTCATATTTTCTTCTTAGCCGCCAGGAAGAGTTTCGTTGTTCGCATGAGGTTAATTTCCATTCTAAATATGCAAAATAGCATTTGGCTGTTTTGTAACCAAGATCTCCAGATACTCAGTGTCTCAAATCTGAATCAATGTTCACATTTATGATTATTTACCCAATTTCACCACCATACTTCAGGAGGATACTACGGTGCCCTCTGCACAACCTAACCTGTCCACCAGTCTCAACATCAGTCCCTACCATCCTTTCCTCGTCTGCCTCTCCTTTATTTTTTTATCATTCCTTGCATTTCTTTCTTGTTCCGACTCTCTCTCTCTCTCTCTCTCTCTCTCCAGGGGCAATTTTCTCCGTTCTCCTCCTTATGACTCAAGTCACGAGTCATTAGAGAAGTCTGACCTTCTGGGAAAGGTCTTGGGTGAGCAGTGATAGAGTAGGCTTGGCCCATTGAAGAAAGCCATGCTGTAGCAGTATAATAGGAGCAGCTCTAGTCCAGGAAGCAGACTAATGATCCTTAACCTCCATGTGCCATTAGCCTGAAATAAAGACTGGAGGGACAAATACAGACTGGAGGGAGGACAAAGTAGTAGACAAGTAGTCTCCCTCTCATCTACCCTGTCTTCCCTCTGGCACTGAGACACGGATGATGTTTTAACATCTGTTTTGTCTCTGTCGCTAAGGAAAACGCCATCATATTGTTCACGTATAACAGCATTGCAAAGCTATTCCAAAATAATGTCATCTGTAATCATAATAAGTGAAATACGGTGTTCAAGCTTTTTATGCATATTTATGCACTTTTGATGAGTGAGGTTCAACATAAGTGACGATATGAGCGGTGATACAGTTTATCTTGACATGTGTAGAGGAGCAGTCATATCATCCCACACACAGTTAAAGGACCACTCAACCCTCTTTCTTCACCTGCACGCTGATGCAGTGATAAGTTTCTCCATAAACCTAATCTCCTTCATTTGGCTTGGAGTCTTTTAATGCAAATCTGTGTGCCCTCCACGCACCTGATTGCATTTACAGACTCCTGCAATAATAGAGAGATTTCCTTATCCAAACAGCAAAGTGTGCAACACACTCAACACATATTGATTTCACTGTTAGAGTGACAGAAGTGTGTGGTGACTGGCAATGTTGGCTCCCAGGTCTTGGGTTTCAGTCTATGTGGGTCCTCTGCGTGGGGTTTGCGTGTCACAGTACATCACTGGTATTAGTGTGATGTCATATAGGTACGTTCACTGCATCAGTCTTTTGCTGGATGGCATCCAGGAAAAGACTACAAAACCCATGGACTGCAGGGTAATCAGGACCGGGCTTATCGCCTCGCTGAACCATATGAGCTGATTGTTCTGATGAGAGAACAAAGAGTGAGGAGACAGGTAGTGTGAACAGAAAGACTGAAGTTGTACAGAGACAGACAAAAGTTTGGGTTTTGTCCAAAGTAAGACAGTGAAGTAGCGTTTGGATTTAAATACTTGTGTTGTTTATCTTCAGCCTGCGAGAATTAAGTTAATCCGTTATGAGAGGGCTGAATAGAGTGACTTTGAGTTGGAAAAGCGACGCCTCGCTGTCTTCATTTCCTGCACTCACTCACTTTTTACTGTGTATATACAGCACGATGTCAAACAAAATTTTGCACTTGCATGGCCTATTTCCCAAAATTATGTCAGAAATCAATTTTGGTAGACAGCGTGTGAGAAAAAGGAACAGGTGCCTCCATTATTGAGAGCCTTTGTCAATCATTTGTTGCAAGTTTTGCCAAAAATTCACCCAAACCAGGAGAATGCTGAGTTGTGCTAGATTTGACAAACGGCAGTCAACCCAGACCTGTTTACAATAATGAATCAAACGAATCAAATTGTGAGGTTGAGAATAACAAATGTGTTCTGATTAAAAGTACCTTTAAAGGTACCTTTACTGCGGCTGCCACATGAAAAATGACCAAACACATTCTAAACAACCTTCACGGTGCAAACGGTATGTTTCGCGTATTACGGCCGCTCAATTAAGTGCTGTGGTGATTAATTGAAGTTTTAGTTAAACCCAGCAGACTGACAGGAGACGTTGGAGCCCTGCTCCCATGACACTAAGGTGGTATTGATTGTATGAGGTCAGATGACCTCTGGTGGGAGCATAATGTGTCTCTGCGCACTCGTGGTAAGAGAAACCTCCTCTGATGGTGACCTGCATGCTCTTATTCTGAAGTGCATTATTGAGTAGCTGTCCATCATAACATGCTGCGGTAGACAGATCTGAGATGCAGAGATCTGGCACAGGCCGGGAGCAGATGGTGCGTTTTTAAATTAATGACTAACATCAACATTATGCTGTGTGCACATCCAAACACAATGTCCATATCACATATTTCATTAGAGGGAGAACACGTACACAAAACTGCTACAGTGCATGTGCAGATTTTTATTCATTTATTTTTCATTATTTATTATTTTACATTCGTCAGAGCAAAAACAATATCCATATCGAGCAGATTTTGGTTTAATGATGTGGATCGTGGCATACGGTGTGGTCATTCTGCAGTCGCTTTGTGGAGTGCACCGCACTACTGAGAAACCGGCCACGAGACGCTGAACATCGACTTCATGCTACAGGCTCTGAACGAGGACCAGTAAATACAAAAATCACAGATTATTTCCAACAGAAATACTCAAGAGTGTTGTTGTTAACGATGTATGTTAGTGAGGCAATGGTTGTGTAAGTATGAACTGTAATAGTAGTCAAGTCAGGTTAATTTGTATAGCCCATTATCACATACAATGTCTCAAAGGGCTCCTGTGACAAACGGTCGCCAACCAAGCAAAAACATTTTTTCGGAAGACAAGAAAAAAAACACGAAAAACTTAATGTGAAAGGAAAAACAAAATTTGAAGAGTCAAAGAGAGAATCACTCTACTCAAAGGGGCAGGTGTGCAATTGGAGGCATAAATGGGAAAAGAATAAACAACATAGAGGAGATGTGTGTGTGTGTGTGTGTGTGTGTGTGTGATCATTGTGTACTCGGATGGTGTACCATTACTGCTGACCAGGAGGTTGTCAGGGCCAGAAGCCACATTATGGGCCTGATTTCTTGGTGTAGCCTGTGCAGTAGTAGAGGTAGTTGTAGTAGTCGTAGTATATGTCACATTTTACTACTTGCCATAATTAAAATAAGTCTATATTTATACACAGTGTCAGCTTTCAGTAACACAGGGGAGGAAAAATAACCAATGATGACATGTGTGTTATTATGGGATTTACAGCTGAAAACACACAATGTAAACATCATTAAAATCCACAAAGAAATATTATCTACTTGAGGACATTTTACGCAGGCTTGTACCACAATTAAATTTTATAGCTGTAATAGTCCATTGTTGTCATAAGGTGGCAGTGTTCTCATTTTCGCCTCATAAGGTTTTTATAGCCAATATTCATTGGGTTCACTCAAATCTTCTGCATATCATCAGGGCCATATGACATCATCACACAGATTGAGTCTCAAATTTGTTATTTAGTGCCCAAGCAATAATACGTAATTACAACCAATAAGTAATTACAGCTAATAACGAACGTAAAGAGAAGGTAATCAATCATGTATGGACTGAGGTAGAGTGACAACTGCAACAGCAGGCATTTAAAAAGACAATCAGAAACAACTCATTTGCATATTAAACCATAACTGAACCTGCAATTTGACATATAATGAATTACACGCGATTGTGATTATGCACGGACTACCACACAATGTGTCTAAGTAACCATTTCAAAAGTACCAAATGTTGCCACTGAAAGTTTTAATCGTATTTATAACAACAAAAATGCCAATAACGGACCAGGCACCATGAACAGGAATATATTGATAGTTTTATTGAAAAATGTCCTCGTGTTCTGATATGCTTTGATAAGTGTGGCCCAGTGGGAAAATGTGTTAAACTTCATTATTTTTCTTTGTATTGTGTGACGATTTATGGGGGAAATGTTATACGTTATCTATGTTCATGTTATTCGTTGCAAAGTTTACCAATGTGCGTTTATTGTGGAATGACTTGGTCGTTCATGTTTAGGCGTTTCAATGCTTTTATTTTGATAAGGACAGTGGAACGAGCGCAAACGAGATGAAACGAGAGCAAACGACAACAAACGAGGGAGGAGGAAAGCGAGAGGAGCGTGAAGGTGATTGCAACGAGAGAAAATCCGAAAAAAAACAAAAATATACGAAAAAAAGTACAGGGTAAATTTTGTTCAAAATGGACGTTTAAAGTACTATTGGACTGGTTGTCAAGCCGAGAACTGAGTTAAAACATTCTGTCAGAAAAGTGAAATTTCAGCGTGGACTAGCTAACGACCCACTCGGACGTTAGCGTTAGCGGAGTGCTCCCGGCGCGAGACGAACTTTCCAGAACAATTAGCGGAGTTAGCACCCAAAAGCTAAGTGGACCAACGGCGGACCCGGAGGACGTGAGGATCACCCAGGGTTGGTCTGCGGCTGTCGGAGAAGATCTTTGTGGTCGGTGACAAGTGACTCCCCGGTGTGTTGTCGTTGAGTGGGGCGGACGGCGTGGCGTGGCGGCCCCAGGTAACTCACCTTGGACGTAAACGGTGACCTGGATGGAGTGAGTGACAGTGCCCTGCCTTGGTGTAAAGCGAAGCGGTCTTGTGTTTTGGGCCCCAGCGTCCCCGGGCGTCGATACAGACCTGCAACGGAGTCCGTCATCAGATTTGAGGTAATTATATGCCAGCTTGGGTGTGTGTGTGTGACTGTGGGGGGGTATTTATTGGTATTTATACCCGGTTTTTTAAAGTTTCATGTGTGTTTGTATGATGTATACAGATATGTGTGAAGTTATATATCCGGTTGTGTGTATTTTTGTATATAATTAGTGTATTGCTGAATTGAGCCACACATTTACATAACAAGTAAATCAATTGTATCAGTGTAAATAGTAAAGTAATAGCAGACAAATAATCAAAAGGTGATTAAACCTTTTTAATATACGAACTCAGGGCGCCCCTGTCATTTGAGAAGGTTAAATCCAGGGGGCGCTACACAATGAAAATCCATTCATCCAGATACCACCAAGTCATGAAAATAACTGTGGCTGTGGTCCTTCTTTCTACAGCACAGACTGTCATTCCCTGTGCTATAAAGAACATATACATGATCTCGGTGAAATTTACTGATCAAAGACTGGTGGTGAGTTAATGAGAACACACATCACCGACTCTGGAGATAACCAGCACATTACCACACAGCTGATGGCTCTCCATTGGTTCCCTATAGATCAGCCTCGTCTCACTCGACCAACCCTCTATATGCACTGAAGCGTCCTGCCGAGTAAAGTGTATTCAAGAAAGCATCATTGTTTAACCGACACACGCGGACGTTTCCAATCCATCACGTAAGACCGCGAGTTCTACTTCCAGCCAGATTTTATGTAGCCGTGTGTGAACATGGGAGCAATTTCTCTGCCTGCCTGCTATCCTGACCCACGCTGCTTTAATTTGCTGATGCTCTACTTGTTTACCTAACTTGCCTGACAGATGGTGTTTGTGAACATAAGCCGGCCTCCTTTGTCCACTGATTATCTGTTTAGCTCTTTTGGACTTATTTTCATTACCTGCCTTTTACACGGTTACTGATTGCCCTTACTCGTATTTGTTGCCGGGCCCTTGAGGTTGTCATTACAGCCATTTCTATTACCTCCTCGTAATGGCTAGCACAGTTTTCTGATGTAATCTAACTTATCCACAGAGAGACCACTGACTGCTGCGGAATAAACAGTTTACAACAGAATTGGAATTGCTTATTTTGCGCTAGTCGCTCGTCAAATTCATTGTTGCTGTTTCTTTATTTTTAAGCTTTTTGTGGATTGAACAGCTCTGATTTGCTCCTCTCATATTCAACCTCACGGTCTCTCAGATCATCAAATCAAATGCTCCGGTTAGTTCCGTGGTCCCACGTTAAAACTAAATGCTAATGTGGGGGTTTT
Source organism: Brotula barbata (assembly GCA_900303265.1). Classification (NCBI taxonomy): domain Eukaryota; kingdom Metazoa; phylum Chordata; class Actinopteri; order Ophidiiformes; family Ophidiidae; genus Brotula; species Brotula barbata. The sequence goes on along the minus strand of OMNV01001522.1, from coordinate 35,936 downwards.
TTTTTTCGTTTTTTTTTTTTTTTTTGTCATTGCTGCCCGTAGGCTATAGAAAAGTTTGCTAATCATTAATTTGCCTCCCCTCTCCGTTGCCACTTTTAACCATATAAGAGGTGAATTGCTGATTGAGTCCAGGTTACTTAACCCCTTGAACCCTGGTATGCTAATTAATACTTGAGGCATTAAGTGGCCTTTAAGTCCTTTTCCCCCTCAGCAACCCATTAATAATTAAGTATACACGTAGAAAAGTAATTCGCACAGTTGTAATTATATATTTTTCCATTTCCCAACATCCATTACAATAACCCTTACATACTTAAAGCCGTGGCATTTTTAATTTCTGCCGTTTTGTGGCATTAAATTTCTCTTTATTCTTCATGTGTTGCATTTCACCGTATGCAGATTCTCACAGAATTAATCCTGATATATTTTGTATCTTTGGGAACCTGAACTAAAAATGAAATAGATATGAAATGTTTGCTGGTGTTTACCTCAGAGTTGCAAAGGTTTAAGGTGTTTACATTTTTAGCCTTTTACACATTAATAAGCCATCAATAATTGAGTATACTACAAAGAAAACCCATCAAAATTGCATCATTTCAAGAGAAACTCCTAAAATCCCCCAAAAATGATTGGAACCCTTAATTCACCGTAAAATAAGTTTTATTCTGTTGTCATGCTATTATGTTCACGTGAGACAGATTTCACCAGAAAGCATCCTGATATATTTGTTTGTTTTTTTTCTTTTAAATCGGGTGCTAGAATTTTAAAATAAATGTTATAAACTTGTGTAATTTCGTGTTTAAGAGGTGATTCGCTCTTGTTTTGCCACTTTACCTCGCTGTCTCTCCTATCATTTCATCAATTCACAGTGAGGTCCTTGTCTGTCTGCTTTTAAAATTATTTCTAAATGCATTCTCTTCTCAATCTCTTACATTTGTCTTACTTGGTATCTACAGCACTGTGGCACAACTGTCATTGTTCTTTCTTCATCTACATTTTATTAATGCCCTACCTGCTAACATTTTGCGTCAAGCTGGAGGCACAAAGGTAAACAATTGCTTTTCTTTACACCCTTAAGATTGAATGATACTGAATAGTCCTGAAGAACAACTTTTCCCCACATGGTTGCCACAAGACCTTATGTAAACACTATTAAAACATCAGTGAAAACATAAGAAGTGTTAGGCATCACTAAGCATGGGCAGCACGGTGGCATCACAGCAAGAAGGTCATGGGTTCCGATTCCGGGGTCGAACTCTGCACCTTTCTGTGTGGAGTTTACATGTTCTCCCCGTGTCTCCGTGGGTTTCCCACAGCCCACAAAAACGTGACTCCCGCCAGCGCCCCTGACCAAGTCAAGGTGGAAGTTGTGGAGTTGGTCCCCCCGGCGTGTTGTCTGTGTGTGTTGGCTGCCCACTGCTCCTCATAGAAGATGGGTGAAAATAATGAGAATTAATTTCCCTACGGGGATCAATAAAGTATCCTTCTTTCTTTCTTTTCTCTTATCAACTCAGCACTAATCCAGTCCCTTTCTCTCCCCATTTCCACTGTCTTCTTCTCGCCAATACAGAATAAACACTGGCAATTTTCCGCAGATGTGTGAAACGTAGCCTGGAATGACAAAGCTTGCTTGCTGCACTCCAGCATCAGTGCGGCCCGGGTTTTTAATACAGTGTGAAAACCTTCCTCCCTCCCTATTCTTATGCATCCCCTTTTGCCACGGTCATCAATTATACTACTCTCAATGCTTATGAACTATTTTATTATTAAATGCATCTAATATTCAGCCAGCAGCCATCAAGATAAAAAGGCTACATTAATCTTCCCATGTCTCTCACATTGACTGATTGTCTTGTCTTCTCTATACTAAGTGAATTAATTATATAGTCTCATGTCAGTTTAAGCACCTGAGAGGAGGAAAGAAATTAAGGAAACTGATAAAGATGCATTGTACAGTCCATTACAGACAAATCAGGGCCTGTGATTTAATTCTATGATTAATATGTACGATGACGAACATAGGAATATTAAAAAATATGAGATTCAATTTTAGGACCTGGGCTGTGTGCCGCATGAATATCAAGTAATGACGATCAAACGTTTAGTTGGCAGGACCAAGCTGGTGGAGGTTTTTGGGCATATGCATACACGCATCCCTGCACTCTTTGAAATTCATGACAGTGTTAAGGCCCCTGGATTTAATTAAACCAATTCAGGCGAGGTGGCAAACGGGATTGGTTAAGGTATTACGATGGAACAAGGAGAGGCAAACCGGGAGGTCAGAGTTGCGTGAAAATCGGTGCTGCTGAACCGCAGATAAAAGGAATAGTTGATTGAGATTGTGGAGGATGAAACAATGAATATATCTCCTACGTATGCGCGTGCGCATAGCTGTGTGTACCTGTATCTGGGGATTGGCCGAAAAGCAAAAGCCAAACATTCCGTTCGGTTAGTGCAACTGAAAGATTTCCCAGTCTGTCCTTTTCAAGGCTTACTTTTAATTAACTAGAACCATCTATCCTCAGCACATTAGGCAATTTAAGGGGCCAGTTACTGAGGACATCATTTCACTTCCTAGTTGATGGGCAGCCACCATTGTAACCAAGGCTCATTTGGAGGAGCGCATATTTCTCACTTTTATCTGCCAGTAAGTCAGATTATCGCTCAACCATTCCATAACTCTCTCTTCTTTAGGTCTACATAAAATCACACAACTTCTGCTACCATCACACCAGAGAAGTTCATAACTTCATGATAGTTCAAGCATTTTGGTCAGCTTGGTCATTTATTGCACCGTTTCTTAATCAGTAGCAGTTTGTTTCCTACAGGTTAACTTGAATGGAAGTTTCTCCATACAGTACTATGTACAGTATATCTGACAAATTTACAATATATTTGTTTCTCCACTGACTGTTGACTGTAGTTGTAGCTGTCCTACATGTGGCTCCCAGGAGCAAACACTGAATGATGACAACGGTGATATGCTCCAGCACAGAAGAGCCAAAAAACACCAGAATTTCGATGTGACCGAGAGATCAGAGATAATCACCCTTTTTATTTCAGAACACTTAACTCATAAGATATATATTTGTTGTGCAAAGGATTTCCATTTGCAAAGACGGATGAAAGCGTAAATAGTACCGGGGTAGCTAAATGGAATGCAGCTAAGTTTTGTTTTTAGTTTGTGACATTTACCACAATTGACTACAACATACACAAAAATATTAAGTTATTTAAAAAGTGGATAAGGGATAAATATAAGGATTGTCATTGTTTAGATCATATTATACTATTAAATGTAAAAGTGGCCCCTCACTAGCAAATACACAAAGAGATGAAAATGTGATAAATAACAATATAACAAGTAAGATACATACAAGATTTTGACCAGTCAAGAAAGCTTGGATGTCAGATATTATCCTTTGGGTCGCTGACAACACGGCCTTTATACAGTGGGACACCGGCAGGCAAACCATTGGAATACCACCAGATAAATATAACGCATTGTTTGACTTTTAATGCAGCCCAGTGGAAATCAATCAGCAGGGACGGGAAAAGAAAAGGTACGTGACTGTTCTTTGTTCATAATAAGATGAGAGAGATTCATATAAAAGATCTAAGTCACTAATTTTGGTCAGGTGTGGCAACCAAATATTTAAAAAAAAAAGGATATTAAAAAGGTGACACGTGTCAGGGATTATTTTTCTCCTCACCTCACCACTGTCCACAAATTATCAGTATTGCTGCTGCAGTTTCCAAGTCAAGTCACTGTAACACTGTTTTTTTTTTTTCTGCCGCTTGATCTGTAGCATCATTTATCAGCAGCCAGACGTGCTCTACTACTTCTGTTTACTACCTGTGTTGTTAATAGCCATCAGCACTACAACTGCTCGGTATAAGATATTTTATTTCAGCCATTGCACAGTAGTAACTGATGCAATTTACAGTAATTGCCCACGACGTGACAGTCTACCTCGAACAGATGTTTGACTGGATCGGCCTCAGGTACTTTCCTGGCCTCCTCGTGAGAGCTGACACGTTTGTCTGATGATGGGGTGACAGCAGGTACTAAAGGAGCTGATGACAGAGCAGAGACAGACTACCGCGGTGCTCTTATGGGTTATAATTGAAGCATATAAAACCTGCACGCATGTAATCCACGTGTGCGTGTGTTGCATGAAGTGCCAAAATAACTTTGCTGCAGGTGAAGGATCATAATTAGCAATCGGATGTCTCCTCCATGCTTAACAAGGACGGCTGGTCAATATAGGAGGCAGTGGCAGGAATTTTATGAAGGACCGTGACGATAAAATGCACGTTTTTCAATAAAATTTAATACGTTATGATATTTTATTCACTGAAATATTCTGTAGAGTGTGTGTAATTTGGTGCTGGGCAGTACAAGCACCATACGAGAGTTAAGGATGAGACAATAATCTATATGGAGCTGTGCTGTATACATTTCTCCCCCCTTGTTTGTGTCATCACGCTCAAAGCACAAGTCTGATCTGCTCAAAACAGCAGCTCAAAAGGGACAAATTTAAGTGGAATAGAGTCTTAAAAGCACATTTCAATTATGTGTGATATCTGCAAATGCCTCCAACTGTCAGTTTTCATTCATTCATTCTCTTTATTTAAAAAGTATTCCTACAGAATGTCTTATTTTCACATTATTATGACAAATATATTGATACTGTAAGTTGCACCCCAATGAGAGATCACATGATACTACTGACATTTTTGACAGGGAGACAAGAAAGTAAGTCTGGCAGCATCTTTTAACCTGTAGCTACTCCAACAGATGCTGCATCCCCCTGAAGCACCACTCTTCAGGGAGAGAATCAGCTTACCATCTTATCCTGGAAACTACAAAGCACCAAAATCGCTACTCTTGGGCCTCAGGCACTCTAGATGCGGTTGGAAACAGGGTGGGATTTGGAGGAATCCATTATCATATATTAGTGGCTGGAATGGGCCACGGCTTCCCCTTAATAAACATTGATCTCCCCACCGTGACCTACCAACGGTTTGGTGATTGAGTTTAGAGTCATATGTGGCGTCCAACAGGAAACCAACACTCACATAAAGCAGACGTAGAGCTCTAATGTGCAAAATATAAAATATGACTACGTACAGTAAAACAAACAATAAATTAAGGGGACACCTCAGACACTTTGAAAAGGAGACCCGAGTCTTTTATCATTTCAGATAGCATTCTCTTCTCAGAGCCATGCGTGTTTGTCATGAAGAACAAACCGAGCATGTAATAGTACGGTTAATTTCTTCATGAACATGTATTTCAGGGAGGATCGTGGAGATTATGTGTGGAAATTAGTGTGCCTGATTGGAGATTTAACTGGATTTACTGAGGTTTTTAGAACTTGTGAGGGTCTGTGTAGATTTCTGCAACAAAGATTTACATGCAAATTGGTGTGCGTGTGTGTTTGTGTGTGTGTGTATTTAACAAAGGTCGTGGTGGGGAAGGCTCTCTTCCAAGAGATACAGTAGTAATTCCAGCAAAGATAACTGTGACAAGCTGGAATCACAGCAATTCAACTCTGTCTTAAACTACAAGGGAGCCGTGTGAATGCTGTGGAAAGCAGTGTGTTGTTCCGTCTCATTTTCTCTAATCACTCAGCGTGATGCGTAGCTTCGATTGAAACGTTGACATCATTCTTGATTACGTTAGAGTAATCTCACAGCTTCACCCTAACCATTACATATATGTGTAATAAATCTATTTAATGTATTTTGCTTTGTACTCATTTAATTACGGAGCTAATTGAGAATTGCGTTACATGTAATAAATCTGGGCCTCGTGTGTATCCAGTATCGCATATCGGTTGAGAATGAGCGTTAAGTCAATTTTCCCACTGCAGCTGCTGCCCGGCAGAAACTGATTGGAGATATTCAGAGGCGAGAGGCGGCCATCTCCTCGCTGACTGATCCTTATCCTTCCGTCAAAACCTCGGCTCCGCATCTCTGGCTCATCTTACTTCGCCTACTGATAACAGCTGTCTTTCCGAGGGTCTTGGTTTCAGCTCATCTATTAGCCACAAAGGTTACAGATGTCAAAAAGGTCAGATACTGCACCAGGACAAATGTCAGTGAAGAGTGAAAGACAGGTCGAATCCAGCACACTTTCTTTGTTCTGCTTATTTTTTGCAAAGTACAGGAGATTGTTTGTGTTATCAGTCTCTGTCTCATTTTTGAGCGAGCAGGACGTGGTGCTTCATCGTGAGTTGCTATAGTTTTTCTTTTTCCGTCTGACTTGCTTAGATTTGACTCTCGTACTGCGGGTGGCAGATTTATGTGTTTAATCTGTAGTTGCAATGGAATTCATCACTTTAACATGGAATATGATTAATTGTAACACTGGTTCTCCCAGATAAATTTGTTTACCATCACACTTGCATTGCTGCAGGATGCCATAATTGTGAGGAAAAAAAAGAGGGATTAGTGGCAGATCATATTATTGGTAGCTAAAAATCACCTCAAATCAGAAGAGGAGAACGTTAGAAAACTTGGGAGGGCAATTGGTGGCAGTAATTCCATCTTGTTTTGAAGTAAGGGGATAAAAAAATAAAATCAAAAATTCAATTAATCATGCCATCTTATAAAATATTAGCAATATTAATTAAAAAAACTCCTCTTGATATTTATAAAAAGACAACCTATTATTATGAAAAAAAGCTATGAACTTGGGAAATTATAATGAAATGTTAATTTAAGAGTAAAATGGCACGATTAATTAGTCATTTTATTGTTTTTTCATTTATTGATTTCTTTTTGAGTAATTTGGCGGTTACATAAGAAAATATTGTGCCTGTGCTTCATAATTGATGAGAAATGAATGGGAGCAAAACTAATTGCTTGTTTTCATGCAAACTCCAGGGAATATCATTCAACTTGTTTTTATTTGGAACACTTTTGTATTTTTCTGACGCGAACTGTAGACAATGTCTGCAGCCTCCTTTTTGTGAGCTTTGTTGTGCTTTTCTGCTTTCTTTCCTCTCCCGTGTATCTGTCAGTTTTGACCTCCCTCTCTCGCTCTTTCTCTCTCTGCGTCTTCATGTCTGGATGGAAGTGTGTTATCTCACACTTCGGCCGCCTTCACTGTAGGAATACTGTACCCAATCTAACACCTTTATCGGCGGAAGATGCAACTAATGAGTAACTTGCTTGCTTTTCTCATTAGGCGCTCTCACAAAAGTTTATTGTTTCAGAATTCATCACAAGTCCGTCGCGTTGTTAGCTGCCGCCAACGTGATAGAAGCGCCATACTAAGACATAAATGAAGACGGGGTAGTGGGATATGCTGAGGTAAACAATGTCTTTTTTTTTTTCTGTCAACAAATGGAGATTGGGATCTATCTTCTGTTTGTAGGGGCACTTTTAATCTCATGTTTTCATTACTGCTGGCATGTAATCTCAAACCTTTGGCCTTAAACCAATCAATAAGCACGGATGTTACACTCACATCAAGCGCCTCACAGCAAGTCCGAGTCTTTCATGCTTCTCTACAAAGGAGGGACCAGACCACCCATCTACCTGAGCTCCTTGATTCTGGTGTAAGCATTGCCTGGTTTGCTTTGGGGGTTGGTAACACATGGAACAAAGAGAGAAGATCTGAAGTTTTTAAGGATCATTCTACGAGTGCTGCTCATTGTCCTGTTCTTTTGTCTTTTTGTATAATGTGTCTTGAAGTGTACTGGGCTCTTAATTCTCTGTTCAGACTATTTCCTCTGTGATCCCTGAATCTTTACCGTATCTCATTTGGGACTAGGACGCAGACAATATACTGTACCTCCATCTTGCTCTGTCCTTGGAAAGCTCACTCATCCCCTTGAACTCCCATCTTGCCATCCTCTTCCATGTACTGGAATTAGTTACAAACTCAATTTGCTCCGCCTAATGCCTGAAGACCCACGTCCCCACTTAATACATCCACACCTGAGGTCCTTCAACCAACGGTATTATGCAGCAGCGTCGCACTGTATCTCACTTGTAAGTCAGTAAGGATAAATAGCAAATGGATAAATGCAAATGTAATGTAAATGTAAATAAGGCCTTGCCCTCAACTGCGCTCAGACGGCTAAACAACAGCTAAGAGACTAAACGTTTCACCACTGAATGACACCTGATGATACCAAGAACGAGAGAATCCGATCGGACAGACAGGGATTTCCTTTTTCTGTCTGTTACAGCATTTAGAATTCCACTCCAGAATGTCACTCGCACCGTGCTGACACTTTTCGGTTTCTTTTCAACTACGTTTTTTCAAATCATCACACCGACTTGTCATGGCAGATAAGATCATCCAGGTAGTAACGCTTAACAGAAAGAAAATGTCCAGAAAATTCGACCACATATGTCTATTCCCAATAACCTACTGCTCACGATTTGCAAACAAAATGGACCCTGGGTGGCGAGGATGAAACTATTTGAGCGCGATTCTCCAAACACTGCTGCATGATCTCCAGGGGAACGGTCTGTTTAATTAACAGCAAAGATTTGCAAATACTGACACAGACATAGAAAGATAGGATTATCTTCTCCTGTAATTAAATGATGCGAGATTCTGTAATGTCTCAACGGGTCAACAGGAGTTTGGAGACGTGCAGCGTAAACCATTCAAGTTATCATTTTGAAGATTTCTATATTTTCCCGACACTTGGAGATATCTAGTTTTCTTTGTGAGCTTTGCTGTGTTTTTCTGCTTTCTCTCCTCTCCGGTGTATCTGTCATTTTTGTTTCACCTCTCTCTTTTATGTCTCTCTCTGTCTGTTATCACGTCTCACACCCCCCCCCCCACACACACACACACAAACATACACACTGTGTACTCGGTACAGAAGCATATGACAGCCACAGTAGCTAAGCTCATTTTTAAGATATTTTGGCAGTCGATGTGAGTGGACCCATCAGTGTTTGTCTTCCACTGAGATACTGAGATGATGGATGCATCTAATGGGATGGACTGAGTGAATGTTAATGCAAATAACTCCGGTATATGGGGAATACATTTATTCATATTATGCACATTAATCAGAGCAACGGCATCCATCAAAGTTACGGGGCATGCTTTATTTATCAATTAATAAGTAATTTGACAGCAGTATCTGATGACTTTGCTAAACTGAATCTAGTTATGGGATCACTCATGCGCTATTTTTCAAATATATTACATATATTACACATGTACCACACATATCAAGTAGGCAGGAATTGCTTTGGAGTTCATAGGGATTAGCAGATCAGCAGGGGGCTGGGAATGCAGACCGCCACCATGTTTGAAGGTACACACCGCACGGAGCAACAGGTAAAACGTGCAACCTGCTCACACTCGGTTGTAATGGTTGTAATGTGTGTCACGCATCTGGAAACTGCCCGAGCAGATATGAGAGTGGAAGCATTTGTGATTCCAAACGTGCGTGGACTCATGGCTATCAAATGTAAACAGCCTCCGTGCTCTTCTTCCCTTTCATCACCGAGCGTTCCCTGCATCTGAAAATTTGCGGCGGTTGTGATGGGGAATGTGTTGGAATCCCAGTTTTACAAGTTTATTCAAGGATAGAACCTGGAGGTAAACAATCTTTGCAGGGGTCTGACTATACGTATACACATAAAATGCAGCACACAGACATAATAGTACACAGATTTAATAAATGCAGAGGCTCTCAATTTTCCACCCACCCGCACCTCCCACACAGCCAAACCTCACAAGATAAATGTTAACAAATAATTGAGTGTGTAGACAGAGACAGATAAGTGAGCAGGTATTTGCATATACATAATACAACGAAAGAATGAAATGAAGAAGAGTAATGAGGTGATAAATAATAACAATAGTTATAATGTGAAGTAACAGCTGTCAGATGTTGGAAACAAAAACAAGGAGTCTGGAGCAGTGTAATGAGGATTTAAATAGAGGTAGAGAAGTTCTAGTTTGGATTGAACCGTGAAAGTTGTGCTGGATTTGAACTGAAAAGCACATATCGTCTGGTTTTTTTTGGGGGGGGGAATAAGAC
>OMNV01001522.1:10392-25885 GCA_900303265.1 Brotula barbata | reverse complement strand
ATAAGACGCGGAAGAAAAGTTATTGAGCGTTTATAAGCGATGAAGAAGAAGATGGATATGGCACCGCTTAGGATGATGGTAATTAAGGTGAAAATGTGTTAACATACACACAAAAGTGTTTTTTCTCGAAATGGGCGGTATATGCAATCTGTCAGCGTTGGGTAATTCTGTTCGGTGTTTTAGTGTAGCATCGCAGAAAAAAAATATATCCAACAAAACGCAGTGAACGCTATTATAAAACTTACCAAATGACATCATTTCAGCTGGTGCAGAGTACATCTTGTGCAGCTATGATAAAGTTTCACTAAACTAAATTTGAATGAGTTCACATCGGCGTCATTGTCAATGAAATAGCCTGAGTACCTCCTATCTTACTTTTGTGCATATTGAAGTTGGACTGCTGTAAGTCATTTGCTATTATAAATTTAGACCCACCAAAGTCATGCACAGCGTTAGGGAGAGATGGAAAATGGAAAATATATTTTTTTTTTAAATTCGTGAACCTGTTGTTCAGGCAGTGAATGTGTGAATTTGAGTGAAAATGATGCGAGTCAGAATGCTTTAACAGAGACAGCAGAGTTATTGTTATTATATCGACTTAATTACGATAATTTGCTTTGATCTGCAATTACCCGTGTCACTTTCAAGCCGAGAATTATTCCATTTAAATTTTGTGGTGAATGTACGCTGTCAACTTTCTGCTTTTTATTGGTCTCTGTTAAATGCAGGAGTGGCACAGTGAAATTACAGGCACAATGTGTCACCTGCACCGTTCAGATGCTAATTTGAGGGTCTGCTGCTATAGGACTTTGATGAAGCTTTCATACGAGCTGTCTTTTGTCTTGCTGTGTTCCCAGTCTGCTGCAAAGATGCACCATCATTGTATTTGTGTAACCAGCTGTAGTCAAAAACAAAAGACTTGAATGATCCAGAAGAGCCCATGAATTAAACATGCAGGTGCTCAGCTAGAATCATGTGGATCAAACCAAGGGTTTCTTTGTGCTGGAATTTGTGTTGATTACATTAACGAGATCAAATGAAACAGTAAGTCCGGAGATAATAAAAGAACTCCATGAATTATGACAGTAATTTACTCCTGGAAAAATGCAAGAGCCGCCCTAATTTTACTCAATTTACTTCTTAACTTCCCCGTGTCCTTTCATATCAAGGACACAGAGAAACCCCCCGCACAGCTCATTATCATTGCAGAGAGGCGACAAGTGAATGATGCTGGCTTGATTTCATCTCTACACACTAGCAGGCATCCATAGAGCCACATAGGGGATGGATACGTTAATGGTGAGTGAGTGAACAAATGAGTAAATTCTTCAATTAAGTAATGAATCAGGATTACATCCTGGATTCGGGAAGTGTATTGCAGCACACGTACCTCGTACCACTCCCCCCGCGCCCTCGTTCTCTTTGATGTATTTCCATTTTATTTTCGAATGCTCTGTAAACATCACAATTTGAATTAAATTGGCATAAATCGACTTATGCTTACTCCCACAAACAGTCCTAAATGATGCGATCGTAAATACTGTGTAATTAGAGTAAGCTGCCTATGCATGCATTTCTTCATCTGGGGGACGGCTGAGTGTTATTGATTCCACCCATGATGTATACATCTTACTCAAACATGTTTTTGCCTTAATCATAGTATGGACAAAAAATAAAAGAGTAGCGTGCACGTAAATGTGACTCCGATTGACTGACCACTTCCCACAGATCATCTCTTGGTACTGAACCCCTTATCAATAAAGTTATTGATAAGTCAAACCCATGTAGGCCTAATTTTGGGATACATTTTGACCCATGGCGTGGCTTGGGGGGTAAGGTGGTCGTTTAGTATTCGAAGGCCCGTTTGATCCCCTGCTCCTCCGTGTCGAAGGTCCCTGAGGAAGACCCTAACCCCAAATTGCTCCCGGCAAGCACGTGGGCCTTGCATGGCTACCTCGGCTGTCGGTGTGTGAGTGTGTGTATAAATGGGTGAACGTGAGGCAAACATTTTAAAGCGTTCGAGCGGTCGAAGACTAGAAAAGCGCTATAGAAATGCAGTCCATTTCTTAGCTTCTTAGGCTCTTTGACTTCTTCTACAGAGTAAGGCCTTCATAGATATGTTCCCTGAAATGAGATCGATAGCATGGGGTCACGTGATTAAGATTTGGGAGAAAAATCTCTGTGTCTGCGATCCATATTTAAAAGCAGCAGACAAAGGAAACAAAAACCCTCCAACACAAGACTTAGTGCGTTTCTACAGCATAGTTCTTCCTGATATCTGATGCTAACGAGAGCACTTTCATGTTCAATAATACTGAAATTGTTCCGTTACCGCTAACTGAAGACATCAACTTGCAACAAGATGGAGATGTCAGGTTACAGTATTATATTGGTCTATCTTTGGATATGTTGGACTGCAACTTGCCTGAGGTTGAAAGAAAACACTTCTCTTGTCATTGCTTGTTATGACACAATTTGTCATTCTGACAAGCAGACAAGGAATTCTACAATCTGTTAAGGCATTCTAAAATTGCAGCAAAATAAATTGTCTATATGTGACAGCACAAGTAAACATTGTCCAAGCATTCATCTGTGTAAATGTTCCGATGTAATTTTAGTCCTCTGTGTCCTCGCAGCGATCGTTTTAATAATTGTATTATGTAGTAAACAAAATGTTTTTGATAAACACTTCTATGTTACCGCATGTGTTATTTTTTGTCGTACATCCAGTCAACAAGATGATTAATAATGACATGTTAGTGTTTCAGAGGAGAATGAGTTCAATCAAATCTGTCATTTTAAATGAAGTTGGATTATTATAGATGAAGTAAAAACATCCGTGCGTCACCGTGGTTTTGTTTTTGTGTCTCGCACGCTTCATTAAGCCGACTGTCATCGTGCTAAATGTGGGGTCTTCTCACACACACAGCCAAACAGAGCTAAATCAATACTAGCGTGTGTGTCGCGTGTAGTTGCCCCTTGTGTATAAATAATGGCTTGTTGCAAGCGCAGACAGATGTGGATTTGTTAAATCGGCTGGAATCACGGGGTGGGGGCAGTTGGTACATGCAGATTCCACTGATGTCAGAGATAACCTGGGCATCACTGGTGTGCTGCTAGAATCTTGCCCAGAATTAAACTGCTCCCTGTGTCATCATTCCAGTCTTTGTATTTCCAAATTTTTCCGTCTCCCATTTATAACCCACTGCTGGCAATGCCCAACACCAACTACAGCTTCATCTTTCACTTTCAGGCATGGATGAAGATCTGTGTTAAACCACGATTGCCTTCATATTTGTCTCCCCGAGGGAAAGTGCATCCGGCAAGGGCAGGCGCACTTTGTTTGTACTGCGATAGACTTCTCATTTATTCTACAAATACAGCTGTGTTTGGCCCAGTATGTTTTCTGCCTCGGTACTTTGCCCTTGTTTTAAGTGAACGAGCGTCTGACTGATTGGAGAGGACATATGACGGTTCATGTTTGGGTCGGAGCCAATCCCAGACTCCTCTGTTTTACCTGCAGAAGGTCGACGGTGGAAGGACGTTAAGTGTGTCTTTCTCTCCCTTTGCAATAAAATTCACTGTGGCAGTCAAGCAAAACTTCTGAGCTGTCCAAGTCTGATTTAAGACTGTGGAATGTACCAGAGTTGCCCAACTTTCCCCCACTGTGACATAATAGCGTGTACAATGGTGACTGAATCACTTGTCCGAATCGGGTACACGCTGCACTACGATTTAGCCAATTTTGGGCCGGATTCCATCGTTCGAACACTGATAGTAAAGAAATATAGATGTAGTCAGGTGAATTTCCCGTTGTTCAAGAGCGTGTAAGATCGCAGGCCGTGCAATGTGTGAAGGAACTAACTGAGAAACTGACAAATAGATTAAATTTAAAAAAATCCAAAAGCTCCTGTGTCACTCATACTTACATCATATTCACTCATGTTCGCTCTAATGTCACATTTGATTCAAGGCAGACCAAGGCGATTTTTTTGTGAAATTTTCACTTTTAACCATCAACTTTTGACTGGCGTAGATTGTGAATTGTGCGTGGTGAGCTTTGGCACAAGGCCAAATTGTTATGTGAGGATCCACACAGTTGAGGAGCAAAAACACGGTGAAATGTGTGAACCACGCCACGTGCCGAGTGTCTCAAATTCTCAACATCTGATACGATTTGTCAGCCTTACATATAATACCTGCATGCACGTGTAAACCATAAAAAAACTGCACTTTATAATTCATGATGACTGTGTATGCAGTATATCTGTCAGAAAAACAAACCAACAAGCCAAGGACAGAGCACATCTCTCTGATTGTAAACAGTAGAAAAGATCATAATCGATCTGGAAGCATGACAACAAGGTACTTTTATAATATAGCATGTTTCTGTTTTATGTCAACCGTCAAGGCCTATTAAATATTAAGCTTCAAAAGATGGACAGTTTTCATCTTAGCTGCCTAAGATGTATCATCAGTTCACGTCTTCACACAGTTTACTGTTTTGCAGAGCTGGAATGAGGGGGAATTGAGAGTTGTGTGGTTAAGAAGGAATTGGATAATTGGTCTCCGAGGATGTGATACATGATCTGAACTTTGTTTCTAGATATCTTTGTGCTTTTTTAAAATGCACGCTGCCAGTAGCTCCTTTTGGCAGCCTGCCCAGATGATATTTCATTTTGTGCAATGATGCATGAATATTGTCATGTTTTTCCTCTCTTTACATTACCTTTATAACATCTAAGAGTCTCACAAATACATAAATATACGTCATGATTCAAGATCATAACAGCGCTATACACTTATATTTTGACTTCTACATTTTCTTGCCTCCTTGTCAAGATCATTCCTTTGCGTGTGTGTGTCTGTGTGTACCCAAGCATTCATATTTCATTACCCCAAATGAATTATACATCAAGAACATGCCAAACAGTGGCTGGGCTTTATATTTGAAAGATAATAATTTACAGTAACCAGTGCATTTTATACTAATTCAAAACATAATGTTAAGTTTTATTAATTTATACTGTATGTACAGTGCTGGAATTCTTTATTTATTCATTTATCTGCTGATTTTATTTATTCTGTGAATAGTGAGTTATGGCATTTGTAATTTTTCTGCATTGTATCTTTATCCCCACTTAGGAGGTTATGCTTTTTCTGCACAAGTTTGATTGTTAGTAGACTTACTGAAAATTCTACAATTTTCAAACAACTTGGTGGGTACGATAGAGGGGAACAACTAAATTTGGAATCTGGATCCAGGATTTCCCTCACTTTCTCTCCCAATGTGAGATGCATTTTCATAGTTTTGGTGAATTTTCAAATACCAAAACAAGATACACTGACAATAAAGATGTGCTGAAGGGAATTCTGAATCACTGTGAAGTCTCAAAAAGGGCCAGAAAAATACAACCACCACAATTATGGTATTAAGATGATGTTGATTTAAACTGTTATACACCAAGCCATGTGTCCTCAATTGTTATGGCTCTTGATCCAGAACAAGATCATTTCTAAAATTTCTAAAATTGACTACTTAGCCAGAGGTGAAGTAGTAGATTTGTGATTTCATTCTCTGATACCCAGTTAAAGTGATAATCCTTAGTTTTGTGGATTTTTTTTCCTTTAATGACTGCCACCTAATGGTAGTACGGTGTAGTTACAGCAAGTTGGCAGTAGACCACTCCCAAAATTCCATGTGAAACGCAACTGTCATCATTAAGTGCACTGGAGGACTTTTGGAAGCCTCTTTATGCCCCTTTAGTTGTTCTATTGTTTCCCTTGCTTTTAAAAACATCATGTATTGATGTTAATAATTAAGACAAATGTACAGTAGGCTCGGCCCTGGTGTATCACTTCATTCCTGTTCAGGAATTCTTCTCATTTTTGTACTCTGTTGCTGAAAACAGAGCTCAACTTGACAGAGAAAATCTGGATCTGAATCCTGGCTGTATTGCAGAACACTTGATTGGCAGTTTCTCTAACCCTCAGAGCAAATGTTGCACCAATCACAATAGACAGTTTGTCTTTACCTTTGCATGAATGTCAGAGGCTTCAGGGCAGGATTACTGGTGAGGCTTCGGGAGAATCCACTTATTCAGTTTTGACATTTGATTTCCATAAAACACAAGAAGTGGAATATTCCCGCCCTACAAATATTTCCAATCAGATTCTGGTGTTGGCAACATTAACGCACTGAGAGGATGTGGAAGGTTTTTCTCTGGCATCATTCTTCAACCTACAATATACGAGGCTAAGGAAAGCAGGATGCACAAGGTCACTGAGACAAAGCAGCCTACGCAGTCCAGCTGTGCTGCAGAGAGGAGACCAGTAAATAAAACGCTACTGTGCGTTCTGTAGACAAGCTATGCATCCTAATGCCACCGAGGGCTATCATGAATGGGTGAGCGGGTGAGGGAGTGAATAAGTGAAGAAAGGACAGAGTGAATGTCCATGACTGTAGGAGAGTATGAATGGTTGAGTGAAGGAATGTGTAAACGACTGAATATATGAGGTGTTAATGAATGAAAGAAGAAAAAGAGATGGGTAATTATATAAATAAGTGAGTGAGTGAGTGCACGTTTGAAGGAATGGCTGTGTGATCGAATGAATGTGCTCCCATCTATTCGACTCAAAGGCTATAAAAACTCATTTTGTGTTATATACGTTGCTTCACCCCTTAATGTGAGACACTCCTTGTAATTAATATGTGTAATTACATTCACAGAATATAATCGGTATAATAACATAACATGTTACATTAGAGAAGGTGATGCACTATGAGGTAGAACTAAAGAATTCATACAGATAATGAATTTATCTCCTGCAAATTACGCTCCTCAGAATAATTACCGGCACCTTGTAGGAGGTACATACACTAATAATTATTGTATTGCAGCACCGGACTCGACATGTTATAGATAATTAAAAATGATTGTTATGACTAATAACTTTTTTATTGCTCATCGGCTAGAAACATTTGCGTCTTTTGTCTTTGTGGTTCAGTCACTGAACGTGTGCTCGGACATATTTTTGACTGGTCCACTAAATGCAGGCGTTACAGCGAGTGTCCCGTGATGATGCATGGGCATTATATTATTAATTTACCTGCTGTGGCGAGAAAGAATTTCGCTGACTTCCTCCCCCAGCAAACAATGTTGCCTGCCAGTATATCCTTGGTTTTGAATGATATAGATATTGTTACATGATTACGTGATTCTTTATTTGTTCGCAGTTACCTAGCCATCAAATCAGTGATGATTTCTGGTCATCTTGTACACGCTGACAATGTATGCGCGTTACATCAATCAATTGAATGTAAAAATACAAAAGATGCAAAGCAAGCCATTTTTGTTTCTCAATTTATATGCAAGAGAAGAGAGTAACAACTCAGCACAAATTAGACATACATGCAAAATCAACTGGATGCTCGCTTAAAAAAAAATTCTCCTGTCCTTTCTTGTTATTTATGTAGGTTGAGCACGTAGCGACCAAGGAATAGGGAGGGCATTGTTCTACAAGTGCTGACCTGAAATCAATTTGTCACCTCCTTATGGCTCCTAAATCCAAGATCGCACCAGGTAGCATCAAGACAACCATCGCAGGGATGAGATCATGCTGAGAATTCATTCAAAACACGATCGATTGTGGAGAAACCTTCATATCAAGCATACAGAAATTTTGTTCACTGCAAGGATCCGCGTGTACTGGACATGACGTACGCATGGGTCTATGCTAAAACAACAGCAGAGATGTGAGAATTAAAAAATTAGCATCAAGTTGAATTTGCTTGTAACGCTTAATTTGTCTTCCAATTATACGACGCCGTGTTCAGGCCACTGCAGGTAAAAAAATAATAATTACAGAGCCAAATGTGGACTATTGTATGCAATATTGGGCCATTCTTGGCTTGATTTGACTTGAATGACATCATTTTGCAGTTTTTTTTCTCGCAAATTGAAATGATTTATTATCTCAGAGAATTTGGCTCTGTAGGTTTTTTGTTTGTTTGTTTGTTTGTTTGTTTTTTTACCTACAGTGGCTCTACAACTGAACATATGTAAAGATAAAAAGGGAACCAAAATGACCTAAAAAAAAAAAAAGAAGCAAAAACTAAAAGACAGTATGTTATGTTCTGTACCAAAAACTGTTTTCCTGGACACGAGCACATACTCAGACTCATTCTGATGCACATATTTGTAGTAGTAGTTTCTGCACACTCTCTGCATTTTTTTTACGTTGTATGAGACAAAAATGCAGAGACCATCAATTCAGAAAAACAACATTGCTTGCAGGAGAAAGTAGTCCAGCTCATGAACTCAATCATGCAATGCAGAAATCTAAAACATAAACTCACCGCACATACAGTATGCAGCTCATTCATTTTTCCTCTTCAGTTCTTCTTTTTGAATTGGTAGAGTAAAGAATTTGTTTTTACACAGTACTGTATGTTCACAACTGGTGTCCATGTTGTTTTGTATAGTTTAGCTAATGCAAAAACATTTTCATCCAGTAAACCTCGTGCAAATTTTGACATATCAAAATAAAAATGCTTGATGGAAATGACAAAAAAAAAAATTCAAAATGCACGAAAATGCTTTGCTTACACGTGTTTATTTGATCAATTGAAAACTGGTAAAACTCAGCAAGCATTTGCTAAATAAAAAGTTACAATGCAAGTCAATTGATGACATTTGACATTCCATCTGTTCTGGATGTAGCAGCAATGCATAAAAGTAGGATATTTATGCACTAATATAACGGTAAACATTTACAACATTCATGGCAATTCCAGATATGAATTTACTTATTTTAGATTTGGTTATGGGGTAGTAATGCAAGAAATCTGCCGTGTTGTGCAGTCAGCACAATACTAGCGGTGGACGACCAGCAGGGGAGAGAAAGACCTTCACACTGGCTATATCCTTGTGTGTCATTGTGTGTACAGAATCCCCAAGTATCAACAACAAAAGTGTTGCCTGAGATCGAGTCCCAGGGGTCTGATTAGCTCCATGGACCCTGGTCCTGTCACTTGGATGGTTCTCTTGAGGCTGGCGCCGATTGCTCGAGGGCAATACCTCTTTGTGTTGTACCTACAGTACGTCCTGGCTTACCCATTACAAATACACATTCCTGCACTTTTGCCACTCATGCACATCCATCTGGACACATCACACATATACGGTGTGAAGCAACATGTGTATTATATAAAGCAATCCTGCAATAGACCTGCAATAAAAAAGAATGAAAACAGTTGTAGAGACGGCGATATTGAATTTTTGTTGAGCCTGTCAGAGTTGTTCTTGTCCCCCTTTGAATGTGAAATAGGGGAAGGACACACTTCCTTCAGGGTGTCTGCTGAGAAATTATTTGTCAGAGGCAATGTTGAATTCCTACCCAAGCGTTAATATTTTAAGACTTTTTTACAGTTTAGAGAAAAGGCTGGTCTCTGTTGCTTCAGATTTGAACAGATTAAATAGAGGAAACATTTTATTTATTTATTTATTTATCATATTCATTTGTCAGTTGAATTCAAGCACAGAACCGCAGTGAAGCCTGTGATGACTCAACAAATACGGTACAGACTATATACTGTAAATATAGAGTTTTGATATATTTCTTTTCATATTCTCAAGCTATGACCAGAATTTCAATGCACTTTAATGTAGCTTACAAATTTCTCTGCCACTTAAAGCCCCTGAGACACAACCACACATTATGCAGCAAGGATGCACATTTCTTTCGAAACCTTTAAAGGAAAATTGTTAATTTTCTAACACAAAATAATAATAGCTTTTCAGTTTCTCCTCCAGCATGCAACCAGTGTGCAGCCCTGCAGTTTTTGTGACAGAAACTTGAATAGATTCCTGCCTGATTGGCTCATTGACTGCAAATGTGGCAATTAGACACACCTGCGTCCAATTTCCAACCTAGCTGTTTTTAAGCCCATATATTCTTTTACGGTTATCTTGAACTTGATGTATATGCATCTTGCAATTTATGTTTATGTACTGTTATGTTCAGGTGAGGTCCTTTAAGTACTTTGACATTGTGCTTCTCCTTGCACTTTTATATACGATTTTTCAATACGATTGTAACTGTGTATATTTCTTTTGTGTCCAGAATAAATCATAATAATTGATTTTGAAACTAACCTCTGGGGAAATGATGGTTGTGAGCCTTGCCTTGGAGGGACCAACATCAAATTTCCACGTGCCACGGTGCAATGTGTATCCGTGTGGTGCAACACTAAAGCTGGGAGACCTGGATCTATCTGGGTTGGGAGATGATCCCTATCAAACTGACATGACCACTTATCAAAGGTAATACTGCTGAACTGTCCGCCAGTCTCTTTACAAAGTGCTAATGAGATTAGATGAGTGATGAGATGAGTTTTATTAAACCCACAAAAAAGAAATTTCAATGTCACAGCAGCTGAAAGGCAGACGCAAAAAGAACAGAATGAAAATTACAGTACAAGAGAAGACAGACACAGAAATATGAATTGAACAAAAACTAATTCAACATTCATATTCAAACATACGTAATTTACAATATGGTTAACAATATTTTACTATAAATTCAACTACTGTATATTTACCAAAACAGAACTGTACATACTGAAATTGATGATGATGATAATGAATTGAAACGACTTGGTCAGTACTCTTGTACGTAAAGTCTTTGGAGCCATCTGAGGCCGAGGATAAACAGACTTGTCCCATGAGGCCAAATGTGAGTGGTTGTTAAGTCTCCTTGGAAGGGATGAATGGACAGCTTTTTAGGTTGGTGATAAGTGGGGTCAAAGACCACCTTTGCTGTTGAGAGATGATTTTGCTTCTTTAACGTGGATTGCCTCTTTCATTCCTCTTTCAAATCAAAATTTAGCCAGGCCTTAGGGCACGCCACAGCACAGAGTCAGCGTCACTTAAAGTTTCCAACGGCCTCCTGCTGTCTGGTGAATCTGCCTTATACTGTAAGTCTTACTACACCTCAGCTCTGCTTTCTACACAGTTGACCGTACTACTCCGTACTACTCCTCTGAACCGTCTTGAGCATCAGGATGATACCCAGAAATTCCCAGTGCTTTGCCTCCTACTTAACTGGCGGATCATTATCGATCTATCTATCTATCTATCTATCTATCTAGTAACCTCATCTCATCTGCTCCCATCACCTATGGAGTACCTCAAGGCTGCACTCTAGGACCCATCCTATTGGCATTTGACCTGCTTCTTTTTGGCTCAGTGTTCAAGAAATACAATATCTCCAACCCCTGCTATGCACATGACACGTAGCTCCATTACAACCTGGTGACAATGATAAAATTAAAAGCACACTTACGTCTCTCCTGTCTGTCAAAGAATTGAGTTCAAAATACTGCTGTTGGTTTAGAAAGCACAATATGGTTCAGGACCAAAACATATTTCTGATTCTGATCTGCTGCTCCGTTATGGACCATCCAGACCTTTCAGGTCATCTGGGATAGGTGTGCTTTTTGTCCCCAGAGACAAAACAAAACTTGGAGAGGCAGCGTTCAGTTATGCACCACATATCTGGAACAAACTTCCTGAAAACTGCCTTTCTGCTCCTACTCTCCGCTCCTGTAAGCCACTGCATTTCATTCATTCAATTAAGGTTTTTAATCTATTCTTTTTCTGCTTGTTTATTTTTTTCCAACTTTTAACTGATATTTGTTTTACATTTGGTCTTGATGCATTTTTGTTTTTTGTTATGTAAAACACTTTTGTCTGAAATGTGCCATACCAATAAACATGCCTTTTCTGGCCTTGCAGATGTTGTTGAATCTTGTCTTGTCTTAAACGTGAGTCACACACCTGAAGGAGTCCCACAACAGTTTACCTTTGTTGTGTTTACCAAACAAAAAACAAAAAAATCACACAGGCATAGAGTGAAACCTCCCACACAACATCTCAGTGTAATTTTCTATCTATTGTTTTGTTGAACTGTGTTTGCCCTGAGGCCAACAGAGCACCACAGAGAGAAGCGAGGACATGTTGGTTAAATGTTTCTATCACGTCTTCAGCATAATGGCTTTGTGTTTACCTGGACGGTAGCGGTCACAGATAACCCGCCGCGCTCGCTGTGTGTTTGCTGCCTCATCAAAATAGGTTAGGACGCTTTCGCCACCTTAAAGCCGGTTGAGCAAACAGAAATGTCACAGCCGGTTTATTTGGACAGAATATTTACACCGGCTTGGCTAATAGCTGCTTGGAAAAACACCCATTGAATTTCTTATCTGTGATTTCAAAGAAACAAAGGTAGGGCTGTCTACATTAATGTCATAACCCATGGTTATAAATTATGAATGAAAAGTCTTAAGCTTTAGAGGCCGATCAGAAAGAGCACATACCTCTGCCAAGGTCATTTGCCATTATAAAGCCGTCTTACATTGTTTCCTTGACATTAGATGGGTAAAAAATATTTACTGGATAAATTCCTTGCACAGTGGTGTCTATATCTTTGAGTGTTTGTAACTTTGACAACATCATTTCTGTCACCAGCATCTTCTGGTCTTTTTGCCGTACGGGGCTGAATTGCACCGAGCGGTACCGAGTGGCAACCTGTTACTTTTCTTACCACAGTCAAAGTCGACCTGACGCAAGCTGAAACCCCAAGTTTTTGGCCCTAATTTGGAGCAGACAAAAAAAGAGGTGCCATATTTAAAAAAAAACTGGAGAATTCATTTGTGGCAAATCTCTGAATAAAGACTTTTAAAAAATCTGTTCTGCAACTTAGTCCCTAAATCGGACAGCAGAAAGGTGTCCAGGCGATTGTTGCTATCTAGTCAGAAACCTAATTTTCTCTGTTTTTTTAAACAAATGGAAGCCAGGCTTCCATTCTGTAGTTCATAATTTAGCAGAGTTTCCCTTTTTATTGTTGGCTCTGCTGACACGGATCACACAGATGACGCTGTGCAGTGATTGGTGAGTCGTGAGTGATAGTGTGTTGTTGCTACACTGCTGGGTTTCAACCTTTATTTGATCAATTTAAGCAATGTCCAAACCTTTAATTGAATCCATTTTAACTGGCTCGATTTCTACACATGGGCTAAGTTGCACTTGTTGTTACTCCGTTATAGGATGCACATACGTAATTGTTTTCATTCATGTCAGTGTCTTAATTTTTGAGAAATAGTCCAACAATTTAATAAACCTGATATCCCGCCGAACATCATCAAATAGACAAATGTTTACTTGGCACCAATTGGCATTTCTTCCGCATCAGCAGTATTAACAAGTTACTGCTGGACACGGTCGAGACAATCATTTAATTTAATAAAGTCCATTTCATGATTTACTTCCACAAAATAGCACATTAATAGCAGCCTGAATCATGGTGGCCCCTGAGGATTGTTTGTGCTTACGCTCTTGTATGTAATGTTTCTGGAGTTCAGTGCTTTATCCCAAGTTGCCGCAGTATATTGGTTCTGTATTTTATTCCACCGATGAGATTCCATATATTTACATTTTGATGGGGATGGGTGGACATTTTTAGAACATACGTTGAAATGTGCAATGTACAGCTATTTTGCAATCAGCCAGTGGGTTATTTCACGTTTGGAAAATCAATTTATTGCTTCAGTCAGGCTAAAATTCCACTTTTAAATTACATGTAAACGTGAGCGTGACTGAAAACATACTAAGTTGGACTAACATACGCAGGTAATGAGGTAGGGGATCGATTTACTAAGCCATGTATATGCATCAGTCGGACCAAAGTTGGCCTAGGCGTTCTGTGCACGTTCTGGACGTTATCTGGTCCTGCTGCCATCTTTAACCCAGCAGGTCTCATCACAGCAGATTGTGGGATGAAAAACTCAAATTTCTGGACAGACGTGACAAACATTATGCTGTATCATCTCAAAATACTGTACATGGATGGACGAAAATATGCTGAATGGCAAACGTTTCATAAAGTGGACTGCAATAAAATTTTTATGGTACTTTTTTTTTTGTACTTTATTGTATTTTATTTTGACAATTTCACGATATGGGGTCAACAAGACACACGCAGTGAACATCGTGGTGCCAGCTGTTTTGATCTGTATGAGCTATACTTGATTCTTATGTATTCTGTGATGTCACATATTTCCACGTGTAGCGGCATTGCACATTGAACAGCAGCACGCGTTTCCTTTACACAAGCACCTGTTGAAGCACTGTGGCAGGACGTACACCGTTTAATGAGAAGCCTCGATTTGATTGGCCACCAGAAATTGATTGACACACTGAGTCCCACCCACACGTACGTCGCAATAGAACCCCTTGACTGCTGATGTTCATCTAACTCCTCTGCTAACAAAATCACCATCTGTTGTTCGTGCCTAAATGGGCTTACGCTGTGAGGTTGCACCATTTACGACACACCAATGTATTTGTGCGTGTGTATGTGTGTGCCCCTAACAAAAACAGGCCCTAATCTCATCTTAAATGGATTATTCTATGTTTGTTTTCTCCCCTCATCATTAAAGCTCAGTCTCATCTGCAGTAGATTCAGGATGCCTGCAGACTTTAAACAAGAAACAGAGATATCACATAACCCCCCCGCTTTGATTTCCCCTTAATTTCGGAAATTATTGCAGAAATGTACTTTCAAGCATATTTAATTTTATGGCTGTAAATGCTGTTTGGATTATGATGTCATGTCTCCAAGCTTTTAAACGCCTTATTTGAGGAATATGATTTGTTCAAAGAGCAGGAAACTTTTTTTTTTAGAATTTATAAGAATATTTGGAGTATTTGTGACACGATTTTACACACTTGTGCTGTATTTGCTGGTTCTATCTATGCGCTATCATCCAGCGTTTTTTGGGGGGGAATTATTCAGTAGAAATTGTGATGCCATGTGCGATATTCATGAAATTTACAAAATTAACCAGACACTAGCTGGACCACCAGACTCGCTCTCCCTGGCTTTCCCATTATTGATTTCAGTAACTGATATAGGAACACTATACTTGAATTGAATTACTCAATACATTGACTGCTCTTGTCTTTGTAACCTAATTGCCCCTTCAGAAATTCAATTCGTTTAGTGACTTAAACTATGAAGAACAATGGTGAATTAAGACCTGAATCAAATTATTGCTGTATTGGCTCTCAGGTGGCTCTGTTGTCGATTAATCATTACTGCTGCTGAACAATGAAGGTGTAGATTGAAGATTTTGTATTGGTTCCACTTGTCTAAATTCACTTTCAAGACATTACATTAGCTCATAGGTTCAGTTAAAACACGTGTTAGTGTGCCATTAGTTGAGAAAAAATGTTTAGGCTGTTATTGTGACATCAGAGTTAAGGGTTAAGGGGTTTCTTACTTTTTGTTTTTTGCATGTATTTACATATGTTCACTATATCTCTAAAATGCTTGAACTTCTTAAGTCAGCGACCTTCTTCTGATGGCATTTTCATGAAAATATTTTACATTTTGTAAAATCACGTCTATCGCTTTAATAGAGCGGGGGGGGGGG
>OMNV01001520.1:9950-66055 GCA_900303265.1 Brotula barbata | reverse complement strand
ACCCCCCCCCTCCTCTTTATCAACCGCACGTTAAACATGAAGGCGATGGTGTACAATCCCCAGCGTGGAGCGCCTATCCAACCCACAACTTTTAAGATTTTTCCATGTGGAAAAAGAGAGACAACAACACGTGAGAGCGGGACGCAGGAAGGAGTAAGAAGGGTTCAGTCTGTCAGGTTTGATGGAATACAACATATATCACCGCCGCCTCTGCGTAACAGTCCGCGGCACATCGGTCCACGTGCAAGCCATTTTGGACGTCCTATTAAATGTGAGTAATGTAAGTTTCAGCTTGATTGTAGCCACGGCAATGAGGTCAAACAGAGACCCAAAATGGCCGTCACTCCGCAGTCGGCCCAGCGTGCCGACAGCAGGTAATGAGACATCATACCAGGAGGGATCTATCAAACGTGGCCTTTTCAAAGCTTCATTAACACGAGCCTTCTGACCTTAGCTCTGCACCGTGAGCCCCGCAGTAGACACAATACTCAGGTGATCCGCCACACCTATAAATTGTCCTGCATCTATCAAATTGTGCAGTTTTTAGTACACGTGCTCAACAGTAGCGTTGGACCAGGTATGCACATTTCCCCAATCTGTCGTAAGACCTCCTTGCCATCCTCATGAATAATAATTAATCATTAACACCTCCTAAAGACCAGTGCTCTCCGGTTCGTGATTTCATTATTAATACATTGTATTACGCTATAGGCAGGGCAGACGTGTTTTTGTGTTCGTTTTTGGAACAAAGGAAATACAAAAAATGGATCAATTCAACTTCCTCAACAAGCTAATAAACATGCAAATGCAAAAAATAGATTGAATTTAACTCACATGATGTACACTCTCATACCAATCAACCAATAAATCGGTAACATCCCTCCATTTACAGTACATTTGAATATGAAAAGAAATAAATATTTAGTTATTGTAGTTTCAAACAGTTTCTACCTGCTCTTAAGCTACTCTTCTCAAGCTACTTTTCTTAAGTCACCAGAATACACATGCAGAGCAAAAATCGTCCCAAAAACTATCTGTGCCCCATCGAGCATAGAGCAAAAAGATTTTGGGCAAACAATACTAACAGAAAATACATCAATTCCAGCCTTTCAGATTCACATCATATCACATTACGACACTGTAAGCTAATAATTTGTGACTGGCAGAAAAAAAGGGGCTTTTATTGTGTAGTAGGGCTGAACTACCCAACAATGGAACTCAGCCAAGCAAAACTTCAAGCAAAACTTTTCAAAAAACTCCTATGAAGAAGACCAACACAACATATCATATCTAAATGTACCAGGGAGGAACCCACTGAACCGCTGACTCCATCACGATGCCACTGACAGCGATCCACGGTCTTCACAGCGCCGAGGGTTTTCCAAGCCCCGACGCCACCACACAGACACACCGCAGAGACTCAAAACTGTACCTAGGAGATGAGTTAGGCTTGGCTGGACTGTAGGCTCTCCCATAAGGCAAACGGCTCTTCCTGTCCCGGGACAAGGCAGTGGGCAGGCGTGAGGAGCGCCAGACCAGAGGGTCGGCTTGTTCGCCCCGGGACATGGTGAGTTAAAGAGGGAGGGTTTGGTGTGCCCTGTCTGGCCCTGGCCCCCCTACAGCACAGAAAACTTCCCGTGGCTCCGGGCTGTCGCACTCTGTCCAATAGGGAGTTCCCCTCTGACACACACACTTACATAGATACACACACACATACACACATATCCCATCCCCTGCCCCAGAGACACCAGTTAGGCCAGCAGGTGCTGTCTATAGAAAGCATCCCATGACACAACTGTACTGTAAATGGGGACTGGGTCAAATGTGTGAGCGTGACAGTGTGTGTGTGTGTGTGTGTGTGTGCGTTTGTCTTTGTGTTGTAAATATGTGAGACAGACTGATAATTTGTTGAATAGGCAAACAGATAAAACATTTTTTAATTTAAAACATCCATTGTTCTGGGTTAGTCTGTATTTCACGAAATTACTCAGACAAACTCGATTGTCTGAGTCGGCTGGAGCTTTACGGGAATTCATTATCGGAGCAAATTAGAATTGTAAAAAGATATTTGTGAATAGACTTGATAGCATTTTAATATCTGAGGCTGTGAACATATTTAAAAAGAAAAATGAGCCCACACACCAGCCGGTGACAGCATCACATTATCCACAAAACGGAATTTTATGAATCTTAGTTAGTTCAAGTCAGGTTTATTTGTAGCCCAATATCACATCGAAAGTCTCAAAGGGTTTTACAGGCCCACAGAACAACAACGGAGCCCAAAGCGCTCTATGAAAACAAGGAAAAACTCATAAAAACGCCTCACATCAAGAAATAAATGAAGAAATCTGAGGAGAGGTAATTCAACGAGAGATTCCATCTCCTTGATAATCCGCGATCATCCATTGTGCCGTCCGCCCCTCCACAGCCTGATCGATGTAACTTACAGGGTATTTACCCCTGGTCACGAGGGTGGAAAGCCACGCCATCAGCTCAAGATGAATAAAGAGACTAAGTGTTAATACCCTGTGTCAGATACAGGAAACGTTTAAGAAAATAATGCTATCAAAAAAAACATTTCACACAAAATGATCATCATTTGTAATAAATGATCTATATGTGACATTTGACCGACGGTCATTATCATCTGGCTCATTTACACGGCGTGCTCACCTGCACCACCACCCACATAGGCACACAAATCAGTCAAAAATAAAGCAGTGTGTCACTGTCAAATAGGACAATTTAGCATATTTGCAAATTTAAATCCAAACGAGCAAACTTTTCACTCTCCATTCCTAGAATTTCCTGAAGTCGTCCCAGACTTCCCGGAGGTACGGAGGGAGCCTAAGTAGCCCAGACGTGACCGAAACCTCACAGATTAATGACTTACTTTATCACTGACAGACACGAGCAGATCCTCTGACCTCCACTGTGGCCTTCAGCATTCAGAGGTGATTAACTTATCAGCCCAGGGTGAGAGAGAGAGAGAGAGAGAGAGAGACATCCCTGGGTCTGCGGACAGGGAGGGTCTGTTTAGAAATAAAGTGAGCCATTTCACTTGGGTAGTCTTTAAGGAGGACCTCGTTCAGGGCTTTATCCTCCAATTTATTCTCCAAACACTGCAACTGTAAAAGTAACGACGGTGAAACTTATTGTCTTCCTCAAAGGTCTCTCCCCTAAAAGGCCATAGGCCATATTGTTGCATTCTCACAATGCAGACCTGACGTGGCGCCTTCGTCTTTGGGATTGTGTACGAGTGAGGGAGCCTTTCACACCTGTTGTTGTTGGGTGGGCGGGGGGCAGGAGGCGGAGGAGGAGGTGGGAATGGGAGGCAGCTGTGCTTTCGACCCCCCATCCAATTTCTCCCACTGCTCGAAGCCGGTCTTCTCGACAATATCGCTTTACTCACGTGCCCACTCCTCAAGAGCTGAGACTAAGTGGCTGTTCTCATTGCGTAGACACACACACGCTGACAGGGATTCTCACACACAGCGAGGCCAAATAAAGCGGCCGTGGGGTAACTTGATCTGGCCGTGGAGGGGAATGCTGCCCATGTGTGGCATGTCAGGCCTGCCTTTAGATGCTCCTCTGAGGTTTGCTGCGTCTATTTACATCATACGGCTCCGGACGACTTATTTGCTTTTACTGCTTATTGCCGCTTAGCTGGATGAGATAACTTCTACAATTAATGTCTCCCACTTGTATTTTTCATCAATTTCTAAATGAGTCTGATTATAGTACATCTGCCCCTCTTGATTTATTCCATACATGCATTATGATGGAACAGACAAAATATCCCTGTTGTAAATGTATCAAAAGACAGTGTCCAAAAATGTAGCTAAATTAAAAAGTATTTTATATTTTGAAAATATAAAATACATTTTGATGCGATCATCAAATTTAAAAATAAGTTTAAAAAAAGCACCTTTTTTGTTGTTTTTAACTTCTGCTTCCTGTGTTTCTGTTTCACATCTATCGCATGATTAAGGATCACCAGACACCACATACATCAAGACCTGCTCCGAATAACAGAAACTTCAATGTCTTAAAAAATAGTGGTCCCTGTTAAGGACGTTTGAGATTTTAGGTTTTTATGCCTGTGTAGTATTGTGTAGTACAACCGTCCATTACGTGTGTACCAAATACTTGAAACTACTTGCCTCAAAGTGGACTCATTTCATTTACCTGGTTTATGGTCTGGTTTATCATTTTCAAACTATTTGACTCCACATCCACATAGGAATCTGCCTTAAAACCCAGAAGCTCAATGGTCTCAATGTTTCAAGCTGATTTAATGCTACCAGCCAAACACTGCACTGAAAAATGTAACACAGCAGTGAGATTTACCCCGGCCCCTGCAGTGTCGACCGGTCTGACTCCTCTATGTCAAAATTTCCTTACTGAGCTGATGCAGCAAAAAGTCCCCTGAGCTATCAGTGCAAAAACATCTTCCACGTGAACTCTTATCCACTGCAAGAAGTCATCGCCATCAATTTCCTGTTTGCTAAAGCTTAACTGGACCCAATTAACCCAGCAAAATCCATAAATCAGTCAAAAAGTAGCTGCTAATGATTCAAAGCAGCCACACTGGTTTCCGTCTGTGACATCTGAACGACCCTCTGCCCACAAATGAGACCCTCGCAGACAGCAAGCGTGACAGCACATCCACGTGGACAATACACACCTGGACTGCATCTCCTGCGTCTTCAGGTTGCTGGATGATGGCGTGGAGCTGCTGGTCTGCTGGCTGAGCTCCACCAGGGACTGGTAGTACTGCTGCTGCTGCTGCTGCTGCTGTTTGTAGCGCGACAGGATGAAGAAGAGGCCCAGGATGCTCTTTAGGTTGCCATTCCGGATCTCTGGAGGCACAACAACAAAAGAATGGAGTAAGAATTGTCTAAGCCGGGTACGGAGAGGCAATATTGTAAGTTGGCTGGAGCCGCCCGGCGAATAATGAGAAGTGTAACCAGAGTGTAGGACTTTCTATTAGTCTAAACAAAGGAGAACTGAAACGATGAGATGTAACGCTAAAGACTAATATTTAGGCGCCCTCATCAAAAGCACTTGTTGATGTTTTGCATGATTCCTCGTGGGAATAGACTGCAGCTGTTGAGCACCAGCGTGAAATAATTTTACAAGAGAATTTGCAAATTTGGTTTGTATATTTTTTATTGTAGCCTTAGATTTACAGCGTACACAGCTGTATAACACAGGACGAGTGCATCTGTTCACATGCGTGACCTAAACACACAGCTGGTCATTGCAGGGATAAGGCTGAGTGTGTGAACTTTCTGTACTGGTGCAGAGAGGTCACATGTCTGGTATAAGAGGAAGGAGTCCAAATAGTTAAAAATATACCACAGGGCACCACATTTAGCAGAGTTCTGCTTTCACAATTAAATGAGGAAGTGCATTTTCAGGTGGCAGTACGAAAACAGGCAGAAGGCGAGAATTTACTGTGTTTGTGATGAAGATTTAAAAGAATCGAAGACATTCAAAGGCATTCAAAGATATTCAAATATAAAAAAAAGAAGAGTGCACATTACTACACAAACTGACAGAATCAGACAATCATAGTCATACTCAAACTTACAGTACATACATTGCCATTTTGGGGGTCAACACAATGCTCAAGACTACTCACCTTATGGACCCCTAAGTGAAGTCACCATCTGGGGCTAAAAGTGGCTTACAACTCATAATTCTACCAAATTATCAGTGACCAATGATTGCAAACTCAGCTGAAACAAAGTTTTATGTTCACCACAGTGAAACTAAAAAAAAAATCTAACCAGCGTTTTTGGTTCACCGAGCTACAAAACAGTGGGAGGACTTGAAGTTCTCCTGCCCCGATTTTGGAACGAAGGAAAGAAAAGCTTTAGTCGTATTTAAAAACAAGACCCACCCCTCGAAGCAAAGTCATTCGCAAAATGAACTAAGAGGAAGTAAAGGTATCCTGTGTTTGGGCTGTATGATCTGCTGACAGACATATCCTCTGACCAGGGCTGACAACGGCAAAACTTCACCTAATCAATAAGTAACTGTCAGGAGCCTCATCTGCATTCAGACAAAACTCAAACAAATGCATCTGTCACACACCCCTACACACACAGGCAGCTAGAGTTAGGATTCAGCAGTCACAGAGGACAGGGAATTGATCACTGTAGATCACGCAGCCATTTGTGAAATGGACTTTTCATATCAAATCCTCTCTAAAGGCTGGTACACAGAGCCAAAGGAGGGATAGCAGAGGCTGACACAGGACTTTCTGCAGTATTTTTCAATCTGGTGAGCCTTAAACCTCTCCCCGTGGATGCCTATGCAGTTTGGAGATTGCAAAAAATTAGGGAAGATTAATCTCTCGGGGGTGTTTTCCATTTTCAAACTCACTGAGGCTGCAGTATATTCTGCGCCTTGGAGATACTCTGATCGCTACTGTTTGTTGTGCTTTAGGAGGGAGCATGCTGCAGATTCAGCGAACCTCAGAATCATCTGCTGCAGACGGAAACCTCTGGCGATTTTGTGTTTTTTAACTAAGCGAGAATTCCTCTCTGCACATACGTTTATCCTCAGGTAGCGGCAAAATGTGTGTAATTTAATTTATTTTATGTAATCCCTAAGTGCCTTTTCACGAGCCTCCTACAGACTGTGCAGTTTTAGGCACTAACAATCCTGAGACAGAGGCACCAGATCACTGTATGACACATGCCCATAATGGCCAATTAGCATAATTCTGACACAATCAAATATTTAGGACCAAAACCTCACAACCTCCTGCTGTCACAGTGCCATGATCGACCACAAATTAATCACACAATCTGACATGCATCATAGTCTGGCACAGGTAAAGATTCTATTATAAGATTGCATATTGAGACGTGCATATAATTTATTTATTTACGGTCAATCTACCGACAGAACTCAAACAGATTCAACTAAACTCATAGCTATGTTGTTGGTACTTTCACCAACATTAAACTATCAATAAAAATGAAACTACTTTTTTCAATATTTTGTCCATCTCCCGGTCTGCACATTCAAACCTCTTTTGACAGATATGTAGTTAAGAAAAGGTCACAATTTGCAAAATTATTTATTCTCCACTGAAGTAAAGTCTCCTTAAACTTACTAAGTACTGAATTTCATTGACAGAACTGAGTTTGGGGTCAGCAGTGCTGAGTGCCATCAAGCCGTAGGCAGAGGAAAACAAAGGAGCATCTGTCCTCTGCCTCCAAAGTGATGTAGGAGAGCGATAGGCACTCAGGGCCTTTTTACTCTGTGTCATGAGGGCTCATCACTTGGACGGAACACTGTACATCCACCTGTCTGAAATGTGGAGTGAATCTCTTGCGAGGTGTCACCTTTTGCTCCTATCCTGATGTATCTTTTCATTGTCTAAGGGTTTCAGAACAAGTAGAAACGGATCGCTGCTTTGTGCGAGTGGCTGATGGGACGCTGGTTAAACTCGGATTAGACTTTTCTGTCGGCAGTACACAGCTCTCTGATCTGCTGAAACCAAGAAGCCCTGCTCTGCTCTGGGGAGCAAAGTATAAGATAAGTGTTTCTGCTTGGCCCACACTCAGTGCAAACAGGCCTTTGCTTCTGGAGACCTTTTAAGTGGTTTCTGCGGTTTCGTTCATTCGTCCTTTTTTCTTTTTTTTTAATTTGGCAAGATTGCTTATTTTATGAGTCACAGAGGAATTCAAAGAAGGATTGGCCATGGCTGGGTGATACAAGACAAATACTGTATAAGTTCTCAAGTACAACACTCTCTCTTTATCCACTTTATCAACCTTGCTTGAGTTTGATCGCGTTTCTGTCCTCTTAATGTTCTATTTACTCTGAGATTTGTACAGACGGCCTATCTATCTGCGATCTTCCTCCTGTATCTGAGTACATATGCTTCTATGTCTGCAACTGGATCTTCAATCGGAGTATATCTTTATCAGTGTATCTCTTCTGGTCAATAGCTACAGCAAGTGCAATGGAGTAGCTAAAAGTTTTGCTCTAATATCCAATGAAAATGACCCATTTGGCAAAGCAGCAGGCTGAACTACAGGACAAAATCTCCAAGAATCAGGAGATGGATGACATGCGTTGCTACTCTTGGTTTCTATATTTGATTATACTTAATGTTGATCCCTGGGATTCATCTGTAAATCTCAGTCTAACACAAACACTTTTGATTCCACGTGTATGGTCTGTCAGCATTTTTTTTCTTTAAATTTCCGATCAAGATCTGACTCTATTTCTCTGTTCTGCAAGCTTCGCACTGTAATGAACAAATGTGTGTTCCTGCTGACCGATACGGAGATTAGACTGTTTACGTGTTAAGTGGGTTAAAGAAAATGGTCTGCTTTTGAAGAAGTCTCAGATCCCAGTGAGATGCAGAGAAAGGGAGTTTACTGCGTGCAGGTCAAAGTACCCGAGAGCCCCAAGGACACTCAAAGCCTGGTACACAAGGTCTCAGGTCTCACTGCAACCCATTATCAACTGAAGGAAATATGAGTGTGTGTGTGTGTGTATGTGGGGAGAGGTTTTCACCTGGTTTTTAAATGTGGAATTGGTAGACTGAACTTCCTGTGAATTATTTATAATCACATTTAAAGTGTCAAATCATATTTGATGGTTTTGATGACATCTGTTATATGACTTTAATAAAGAATTTTTAGTAAATACATCAGAATCTAAGTAATCCAGTTGATTTGCACACATTTCACACACATCTCCATGCAGGATTTTTCATAAAACCGTGTCTGACCTGACATTCCCAGGTACATAGACTTCTTATGTCACAGATTTTTTGATTTTTTATTATCTACTAATTCCAATCCATTGGGTAGAAACGGAGAAGCACTCTTATACTCCTACGTTGCTTCGTTTTCTTTTCCTATATGGAAAAAAAGGGCTTTGACTTTTTTATTGCAGCTTATAACTTCGCTTAGAGGAAATGAATGAGGGGGAACAGTAACACTCCAACTAGATGAGCTTTTCCGGAACTTTGGTTTACAGCCTCCCACCAGAGTGATTGAAGGGGACTTCTTACAATACGTAGGTTTTTGTTGTAGAGAAAAAATATGACGGGCTGCATGCACATCAAACATCCCATTTTATTTGGCTGCATCTGCCAGCCAACAGTCTGAGTCTGAGTCAGAAGAGCTCTGGGCTGATTCAATTAGAGATGAGAAGGCAGACTGGGCCAATCAATACACCAAAATACAAACACACACACACACACCATATCCCAATCAAGACCTGAGAAGGCTGACAAAGAGACAGGGCCTGAATGGAGGAAGTGATGGAGGAAGCAGCAGCAGAGGGGATGGACAGAGTAACCCAATAGCCCATATATTTACAGACCCACTTTGAAATTCCAGGCCTGACGAGTCACTTTGCTGTTTTTAGTATCGTGGGGGTGCGGGGGGCGCTCAGAATTTAGGGCTGTTGGTCAGTGTGTCAGGCTCTCGGACTATTTCTACTGTTGGAGAGGTCAAGGACGTGCTCGCCTCTTCGCTGTTTGAAGGGGAGCAAAGACAACACGGCATCTGGGCCGAGCCAGGTCCACTCTCCGGTACAATAATTTAGACAGGCTTTATTATACGGGACAAATTGCATGTGATTATTAGGAAGTAAGCCAAAAACTGTAAGAGGACAAATAGGCGTAATAAAAAGGTACATTTTAATGCTGTGAGGTTCAGTAAAGTCTTTCAAATCGGCTGCTTTTTGTTGAGGTTTATCACATTCGATGGTACTGTGAAGAAACCCCTCCTCGGCCGATCAAATAATAGTATTCAGAGTTTAATAAGTGCGGACAACGGTCTTGAATTGAGCCTTCTTCGTTCCTCTTACCTTCTGCTGAGAGCCCTTGTACATTCACTCCTCTGGCGTCCAGGAAACTGAGGCAAGCGTCCACATTCTCGATCTGCCAACAATGAGAGAAGAAGACGGGGGACAGTCAGCACGAAGTACGCACATAGGAGGAATGTGACGATACTTAACATTCATTGAGCCTAAATGTCCCGAGGTGGGGGGTTGGATGGTGTCTCAGAGGACAAGGCAGATCTGCGTATTACCCATAAAGCAGGTCATTGTGTGCTTATTACCCGAACCCCGCTCGACCCTGGGACCCGGCTGTGTGACATACTGACCGCAGTGTTTCGCCACCTACACAGCCTGCTGTCCAGTCTGCCCTGGCATGTTTCTCACACACAAACACACACACTCATCCGCAGAAATCTGAAATGAGCGCGCGCCGACACACACACACACACAGACAAATAAGGCATTGGCAGACACTGGATGCAGACTGAAAGAAATATATGCACATACACACACAAACTAAAGTAGCTACAAGAGACACAAGAGACAACAAGTCAACTCCATCACGCCGGTGTGTGTGTGTGTGATTAAAACCCAGTGAAGATCCAGTAAGCACGTGGCGTCATTAGCATGGGGGCCAGCCGCCAGCACTGCTCAGAAGGTCTTTTATGACAAGGGCAGAGTTCGAAGCTCTCTGTTTCAGTGCAGCGTGCCAAGGCCACACAAAGGGCAGGCTGGGCAACTCAGCCAGACGTCCAGTGGCCAATAATGATTCATGAGCTGTAACTCCCCTCCCCATAATGTTTCATCTCTCTAATTCCCTCTCTTTTTGTGCCGCTCTTTTGCTCCGTCACTCTCTGTATTACCCACGGGGGAAGTACACAGTTCCAGAATAATGAGTCAAGCCACATATCCACACAGACCAATTGGTTACGTGCTGAGTCCTCTTACTCACAGCTCCCGCTTGAAGCTGATCTTTGTCGGGTGCGTTTTTGGGACGTTTTATTCAGTGGAGATTGATAGGGAGTACAGAAGGCCAAAAACAAACGTGGGTCATTTTTTTACTTGGATTCCCCTGACAAAATATTTGGTGACTTTGAAGCATTTACGCTCCTTCAGTTAGTTTTTGTTGCAGAATCGAAAATTTAATCAATGAGCCATTTCTCTGCTTCCCTGTTTGTAAGAAAGAGAAGAGAATTTTACAAATGCCAAGGCATTCTATTATTTATGTCGTTCAAATAAAGAAATAACTGAAAAGCAGGACAAATGAAGCACACAAGCAAAATCAATCACATACTGGAGAGATGGAAACACCCCTGACTTAACAAGAATTAATCATGAGTACGGGAGATTGTGAGGAAATGTTGCTCATACCGAGGTTTCCCCTCAAAACCAATCCGTGCCTTTGTCCCGCAACTCTACGTAACACTTAAATACTGACTGTATGATTTTAACAAAGATAAGAATAGAATCATAGTATTTCAAGTCAATTGCGTGTCTCATTTTGCAGGTTTGTTATTGACTACCAATCAATACACTGACTAGTTTTTGTGAGAACACACAGTTTTATTCTTTCTTTGAGTTCGGTTCTTCAAGTTTTGGATTTCTTTGCTGAAACATTTCATCGGGAAAGGATCACAGAGCATACACTCCAGCTTTCACAACACACTGGGCCATATTCGGACATCATTTCTCAGATACAAGTCTGACTTGGGCTGAGCTCAGAATTTTTGTCAGTTGGAAAACTCTCTGCTCTGAGTCTGGACATAAACACAGCAGAATTCCTCTGACTCAGTTTGGGATCAGGATAAAAAATATTCTGGTGTGCATCAGACCAGACCGGACTCGGAAAAGACTTTTTCTCGGCACCAATACATCTAGATCGATCCACATATTTGAGCAGCTGATCTCACGCACTCGGGGATCAAGCACCTTGCTCGTGGACACTTCAACAGCAGCTGTTGAAGTAAAGCACAACCCTGTCACTTTCTCCGCACAGACCTACGGTATATGTTGATGCTTCATACATCCACAGGGATTCCTGGTCTGGCTCTGCGTATCTTGTGTACGACTTCTTGTCAAACGCAAAGCGGCCCCATCTGCGCGACACAACACCCCCACGGCACCACGCGCGATCACAAAACCTCCTCACATGTGGCTTACCATATTCTCTCCCCATATGTTGCACACACGGACGGACACATGTGTCGCCTGTGTGGGTGCTACCTTGTTTGATATGCCACACGTGCTTGGAAGTTCGGATGAAGAGACGCACGCCGAGCCGTTTTCATTAACTCTTAATTGGATTGATCGCAACGCCAACGTGGGGTGTGGTGGAGCCGATGATAAAAAAGACACAAATAAAAAATATGTTTGAAATAGAAAATGTAAAATAGCCTGTTGGCCAGATTGTGTCAGCCATAATGTACAGAATTGGTCCCTCTAGAAGCCCCCAAAGTTGTTGAGTCATGTGCGATGACAATAACACCATCTGTTGAAGGCTAACATGATAAAAGAGTCCATAAAAATGGACGATATCTCATCTCAATGATATCATAGATTTGCAATCAAGGAACATTTCAATTATTCTACGTCACTGATTTTCAAATATTTACCATGACCAAAAGCTTTGAAAGCCTGGGTGCAGCCCTTCACATCTGTTCCACAGGCCGTGCCTGTGTGTACGTGTGAAGAAACGTTTAATAGCTGATAAAGACATGAAGGAGTGAAGTCATAAACACACAGTAAATCTCTGGAGTTGGAGAAAGATCTCTGGGCATTAATGGTTCTTCGAACTCTAAGCCATGTATTACAATCACACTCCTGCCAGAAATTTTGAGGCTTTCAGATGAAACCGCTGTTTGTTTTGAGTTGGTTTTAACTCCAAAATGACGTAAACAAGCCGGGTAATGATTGAAGGCGTTGATGGCAGCTGAGGCACTAATGTTCCGCAGGGTTCTGGCCATGTTAAACTGCTAGTTTGGTGGGAGGCTTGGCTTTGCGGCCTCCTGTAACGGCTTCTGGAGAAACCGAGATCATCTATTTTTCCAAATGGCAACAGACATATCTACAAAAGTCATTAAAAGCAATTTGGAAAAAGGGCCTCTGATGAGGCGCACTTCACACAACCGTTAAGTACTTACAGTGGGGGAAAAAACGGCAAAGGTTTTGAGAAGTGACAGGAGGGAGCATGTGGGAAGAAAAAAACCCCAAAAACTGTTAAGTCTGAATGGGAATACTGAGGGGAAGCTGTTAAATTTGGTTGTCATTTTTGTGACACTCAGTTTCTATTTTGCTATGTCCCATCAACATAGCCGCACCACTAATGTAAATATTATCTTATGAGGGACAGAGGCGGCAGAGGAGAGAACAGGCTATACCCAGACCTGTACAGAGTACGAGACCTCAATGCAGTCAGGGGGTTTCAGGCTTCAGGATAATAAGAAAGACGCAAAGCGACAGAGAGACAAGTGGAACAGGCAATTATTCAGCATCCCGATACCCTGTACAGAT
The DNA here is from genome assembly GCA_900303265.1 of Brotula barbata. Taxonomy (NCBI): domain Eukaryota; kingdom Metazoa; phylum Chordata; class Actinopteri; order Ophidiiformes; family Ophidiidae; genus Brotula; species Brotula barbata. The sequence goes on along the minus strand of OMNV01001520.1, from coordinate 52,720 downwards.
TCACATTAGCGCAGAAAGCAAAGTTCCACCTAATCTGTGGTGCTGGTAAGCCTGAATATAACACACACATTACAGCAAAACGCAGGCATTTATGTTTACAGTGCACCAAAAGCTCTTTAGAGTGTTTAGTAGCTCATTCCCACAGAGCTTCCTTTATGTAAATGTGCTTGGGTATACAGGTACAACGCTGTGTCTGAAGCTAAATTGGAGCTGTAATGACAGACACTTGGATTTTGGAATGGTCCACGCAGCAATGAGCCCGTTGGAATGAAAGAACAGCCCTAAAGGTGGGAAAAGATATGTTTGTCCTCATAGATGACAGTCAAGACACAACAGCGTTAAATTAGATGATATACATTTAATACAAACTCTTTTCAAACTCTCCAACTCATACGTAGTTTGTAGGTGTTTCTAAGTTCATCATCCTCCATCACATGGAAAAAGCTGCGATCTTGTCGGATTTGAGTTTAAACGTGGTCAGAATGACCCAAAATCTCCCAGATTGATACGTCATAATTACAGTTGTTAATAACTTGGAAAGCGGTGCAGTGTGCATGAAGGAAGAACATACGGATTGAAATTTAGGACCCACTTGGTGACGGTGATGACCACCATGCCAACGTGCTGCCCCACTGTGAGCTGTGCGTCTTTTTCCATTAAGCAAAAAAAGCAGGACCTGGCATGCTAGCAGCTTCAGTTCCTCACATCTGCCTACAAAATGTGCACTAAAGCATGTTGGGGCTCTCTCAAGGTATTGAATGACTGATGTATGATGGCTGGAGCTGGAAAGGGTTTTATCCCTTAGACGTAACTGTACAAGAACAAATGGGCCAACACCTCAATTACCACTTCCTACGGGACAGAAAACAACCTCCTTGAAGAAAGCACTGGAAAACCAAACGTTAGCACTTTACAGCACACGGACACAACTCAGTAATTGAAGGGTTTTACACCAAAACGCTACATCGCCACTGGAAAATCCATTGCCACCTAAAATCCCTAAGTCAGTATTTCATAAACACAGATGATTCATGCTGCAAAAGCAGAGCGATCTGGTGAGATGACTCAGTTGATTGGAGATGATGATTACCTCCATTTTCCATTTTGTAACATCTTATTTTACCCTCTCGCACTCAGAGGTCAATGGGCTCATTTTCATCAAGTTTCATTTTTATGTCTGGCAAAATGGTCAAATATATCAGATACCAAATATATCACAAACACTTAACACTCAACACTTCTACAACAAAGAGAAATTCATTGGGAATCAAAAATTGTTCCTATAATGGATTTTATCATTGATAAAACAATCTTACTTACTTATCTTATAAGACCTTCTGTATCAATTATTTGTATTTTCTGTTCAGTAACATTTTATCTTGTGATACACTGAGCCTTGACAGAATAATGTGAACATTTCGTAACATACCCTCCACCCTGCTGCCCAAAAGGTTGGAGACAATGTCAGACAGAACGCATGTTACCAGAGTGCATTATGTTTAACACATTCAGCATATCAAGTTATCAGCTATCAGTTAAGGAAAAAATACGTTTTGCAATCTGACATTCCGGCATGATGGTTCATCTCATTCAGCACATCAAGTCAGACTGCTGAAAAGACAAAGAGACAAAAACTGGGGTTTCAGTTCTCTCTGCTGATACGTGATGAGACTGAGCCCATCATTCAACAACGAGTCACAGAGTATAGGGAATCTTTTTACAGCCAGAATGGACTTTATTATTACAAAATGAGACAAAATGTTTACAGGAGTTGTAGCATCAACAAGGATGCATACACAGATAATAAAATTAATTCTAAGGAGTATGGCAGCATAGGGCACGCTGGTTCACTGTTATAGGTTTGAAGCAACTCTTCTCTCATCCTACAAAACATCTTTCATCCTTAAAGATTGCTTCTATCTTCATACCTGCCACCACTCCATCAACTGTTTTCTTCAGAGTCAAAGTCTGACAAATGGACTTCCACAAACTTCATCTCAACCATTCTATTGATTCGTCTCTCAGGCCCCTGCGCACTGACCGAAATCTCACCGTGTATATAAAGCAGGCGCAGGATGACGGGCCATGAATCAAAACAGACAGAGCTCAGAGCAGCCGTGGCCGGCAGAGAGGCCGGGTAAAAGGATCCAGACTCAGAATCCAAGTATCGTCGCTCATCATGTCAGAATCCAAAATAAAGAAAGCTTTTTTTAAACTGCTGACGGCCCAAGAAACGTGTAATGCAGTATTGATCATGGTGACAGAACCCATAATCCCTTGCCCTCACAGAAATCTTTCACGTGGCTGATAGTTTGGGGATCTGGCTTTCCTAAAATTTTGAAAAGGAGCCATTTCTCATTTTTCGAAATGACTTTGAGCCCTAAGCAACTGCTACGCTGTCACTGACCAAATTTGTCCATCCTGTCCAGATTTGCAGCATTTATGGTAGCTTAGTCTAAATGTTATGATACTGTATGAGGCGAAACTGCAGCCAATCCTAAATACCTCATGTGTCAGCACAAACAACTCTCCGAGTAACGACTTGAAAGACAAAACATGGTCCCAACCTAACGTAGCTCATATTCCTGTGAGTGTAGCAATCATTTTCTTTAAGGATTTTACTGGCTGTGACATTCCTGGTGTTCCCTAAAGTAACGTCTGTCCCAGCTCCGTCACCATGTAAACACAGATGATATATAATCAACAGATTGTGCATGGTAACACCGTCTATATCCATGAATGTCTCAATTATATACGGTGGTTCAATTTTAAATATTTACAGCATCAAATAACTTGGAAGGACTCCATGTGGCTTTGTGCATCTGCTGAGCAGACAGGGTGTGTGCGTGTGTGTGTGTGTGTGTGTAGGCTGAGCTAGAGAAAGAAGGAAGAGAGATCCTTTGTGGATGACAAAGGAGCCTCTTTGATTGGAGGCTGATCTTATTATTATTACGTTAGTTGAGGATATGGTCACAAACCACTGCAAAATGTCATCGGTCGCCCGTACCCACTTTCATTAAATTTCATTCTAAACGCTCTGTTAGAAGAGGAACAGAATGAAAACCTCCAGCAGAAGCTGCAGAGAGCGTATTATTCAGCTTCACACCAGGGCACATTAGAGCCAGTCAGGATAAGTCAAGCATGTGAAAAGGACACAAGAGGAGGATGCTAAGTATGTCTTGAGCCTGTGAGAGACCAGAGGGAATTATTCTGCTGTCTTCTGCCTGTCTCACACATATACACTATGCTGCATTAGCGCCGTGACAGATGACGTTACTGTTGACAGGGTACAAATTTCCACTGTCTGTCTGAGGCAGAGGTCAGAGGGGTTAAGCTGCTGACTCTTTTGGCATCTGTAAACATAACCTGCTGACCGTAAGGGAGGCAAGGTGAGAAACACATTCACTTGCGCTTCGTATTGGCTCTCAAAGTTGGACAAAAGGCAACTTAGATTCTATGTTCTCGTGTCCATTTTACACTCTGTTAATGGCGTCGGGCTTGAGCTGGAAGAGTCAGTCACCGCGATTTGTTTTTATCAATTATGACCAAAAAATAAATACAAATCTGTACATATCAAGGAATGAGAGAACCTTACTGGCTGGGATATTAGCTGAAAACTGAAAGTGTGAAAATGGACTGATGATGACATGATGTATTTGCTGTTCCTCTTTCTTATCCCTTTAGTATCCTTTAACCTGAGGTAATGTTTCAGGCTTTAGTGGATGTGTAACCCAGTCGTGAGTTGGATTTTTCTTACATAGAAAAAACCAGTTGCTCTTTTTTATGTTTGTAGGGCACAGTACAAGACGAAAGCCACTTTTATTTTAGTGAGGCACGAAAGGGATGCTCGGCAATCATTCACAGCCGTGACACTTGCTGTGTCACGCTCCGGGTGGCTGAGGAGGACGCATGCCGCCGTGAGTTCGCTGAAAGGAGGGGGAGGGGGGTCGAAACGGAGAATAGAGGCGTCTCGGTTGTAAATGAGCTGCCACTGAGTCCTTGAGCTAAAAAAAAAAAAAGAAAGTTGGCAGCAAGTTTCTGATTTCTGATCTCTTTGACCCGTTTCTTTTCAAAGAGAAAAGGGTGAAAGAACTTATCTAGCTTCAGACAGGCTAATGAAGCTCAGAGCGAGACAACTGGAAAAAAGGCTAATTGATTTTTGACTTTATTACTGAAGAGCAGTGGAGAGAGCGTGCAGCTGGTGTGATACAGTCAGCTGAAATGAACTGGATCAAAGGTTACTGCTGCCTTTCTAACAAGCCTGCTCCACGCTCCCATAACAGAACATCTGCCAAAGTCATCCCGCTATAATGAGTGATTAAAAGCTTCCATTTGAGCTGCAAGTGAGAGTGTAACAAGCCCCCAGGTGCTGCGTTCACATTTGACACGGTCAACCTGTTGACCAGAGCGCGCACAGTCTGCAATATTAACGGCCCTCGAGGAGCAATGAACAGTCGACAGATCCCAAACAAGATTCTCAGCAGAGAAAGAGAAGAAGATATTTTCACACGGCATGACGACAACAAACAACACGTATGAGGATCCGGACATAAACTGGGTTGGTGTCGGCTGGAGTTTTCAGCACAAACACACTTCATCCAAAGACGTCATGTATTCACGTGCACCTTTTTCAACACTAACAATGATCTATATTAAAACAAGATATCTCGTTTTTTCACAAGAACTGTGCGGAAAGGAAGACGAATGTGTGTCGGCCCAAACGAGACACGTGGATGAATGGACAACTGTATAGTTTTCAAAAGACTGATGAACACCAAATGTTCCCTGTTAAGCTACACGTGTATCATTCATTCCAGGAGTCCTCTTGCACAATGTTTCCTTTATCGTACACTAATTCTGCATAAATGACTAGTAATAAACTTTTGGTTTTATTTTGGTAGGACGCTCTCGTCAGTGGTGATGGAGACGGACTGATTTGTTTATTCAGCCTGATGTGCAACAGGTGATTGGACCTAATATCTTCTACCATCCACCAACTTTATTTTGATCACAAATGAACAGATCTCTGCTTCGAGTGCAGGAATGGAGAGGAGACCGTGGGAAACTTAAGCATCTACGACAACCTGCCGCTCAGTGGAACGGCGTGACGTCGATGAAGGCGTCCGGCCGAGCGTGCCTGGAACCGGGTAGGCCTTACAACCCTCTTGCTAGTGAGGGAATAGTTGCACGAATCAGAGTCAAGAGTGTCCTTGTGTTGATTACAGCATGTAGGGGGCAGACAAACAGGTACTTCATCCACATTATTGTTGCTTTGAGTGAGAGTAGAGCAGTAAAGAGCAGTAATAGTCCTCAGAAGTCACTGAGCTGGGTCTGCTGAAAGATATTTCATGTTGTTTCCTGCTGTAAATGTATTCAACTAGTGTAGGTTTGGATTGAATTTAAAGATTGTACTGGTTTTCATATTTGATTGTATTTCTTTCACTGAAAAAAGAGGACTTGTTTCTCCCTCATCTGTAGCTTTTCAAGGACATTTTCTATTCTGTTGTTGTTATTTTCAGCCTCTCTGGGGATTCAGTCTCACAGCTTCGTGCTCTCGAGCCCAGTTCATTACCTTCAACTCATCTGATGCTGTCTGGGATTGTGGACTAGATGAAGCGACCCGCCTGACTGTCCAAGTCCTGGAAAGTTCTCCATCGACATTTTGAACTTGCCATCTGCCTCTTTTCCTCTTTAGACTTTTCACTGCCAATAACTGGACGTGTGAAATGACATCAGGGATGTTTGAGGGGTCCCAAGTCCCCGCCATCCATTTGTCAGTGTATTTCCACACCGACAGATTTCTACAATAAGTGAGCCACCTGACAGCCAAGACGGCTGTAATCAAATTAATGACCTGAGGAATACTGTCACACACATGCCAGTTGGTTTAGGCTTACAGGAACCTGGGCCAGGGTCTCAAATGAGGAACATGATCAATTAGAGGCTGAGATTAATAGCGTGCTGTGGTGGCGGAGCATGAAGCCAGTGAAGATAATATGACTGAGAGGCCCGAGCTGTTTGTCCTCTGGTCTGGCTGATGTGCAGCCTGCCAACAGATGGACCCCAGATGAGGCTGGTGGGCTTTTATTGTCTCAAAGAAACACTAGACTCAATTAGGCCTCAAAGGCAGCACCAGTCAGGGCCAAAATACTGCAGGCCTACAGTCATTTTTTCTTTCTTCTTATGTCAATAAACATAAACAATAAAACTCCTTGAGTCCCTTTGCGGGAAATTAGTTTTCCACAAATTTTGAACTCGTAGATAACGAAGAGCTTTCACCGAGGATTTAGAATGACTTCGGCCAAGCTATTACTGATACGGAAGAAACGGCAATATCTACCACAGGGACTGAAGATAAAAACTCCATTAACCGTAGAACAACTCAGAGCGAGTATGGGTCAGCTGAAATGGTTTCTCCCAGATCCATTATTACATTTTACCATGGCAATTAGCCTCTCATGAAGGTGTTTTCATACACATTGACTTAAGATAAATTGGCACTGCACGTTCAAAAGGAATCATTTTTACATCACCAGGAGAGTTCATTGTGTTCATCGTCAAATTATCCAGCACAACAAGGATGCTCCCGTGTCAGAACACACTGTGTTTACATAATATATAACCACACATTCTATGCTGATTATTAACAAGTCAATATAATTCCATGTTATGTGTAGCTAGAGCTCGTGAAGTTTGTTCACAGAAAGCCATGGCTTTCTGCTTTCCTCCCCTCTGTCTCTTATGGCTCTGAGCGAGCTGCTGGCGAGACAGTAGGCATGGGCGATAAAACGATAGCGATATGTAGCAACGATACATCATCAATAACAAATTGTTAGATAGAAAGTCAGATAGTTTCCCGTTTGCTTGCTCACTGGCTCATAAACAGAGCCTCTCGTTTCCCAGCACTTTATCTAGCCAGCTGACTGGAATGATTGAAGATGGATGATTTTGCCACAACTCTTCTTACTCCCGTCCTATGTTGACATTAGTTATATTAAAAGTATAGGCCGTCCCATTTGATTCAGAGATGCGTTGCTTTCTAATTTGGCCCTTTAGGTCTTCTGCTGATAGCTGTCGTATCTCGGCCTTAACGTACAGCTTTGCCAAGTGTTTGTTTATCCTGGCATTCTTTGCTGAGGTCGGTCCAAACTACACACGCAGACACACACACAGCAAAACTGCGCAGTCATCTGTATTCAACGGAGCATCTGTGGTTTGCTAATGATGTCTGTCTATAATGAGGCAGATTAGTGTTGCAAGGCTTCAATATTTTCTGCTGAATGGGCCTCTTCTGCCGTCCCCCCCGCCTGCTATTCTTGTGTCTAAGCATGATTCTTTTGAGAAATTGGTTTCTTTTCACTCCATTCAAAATCCCGGCCGCATGTCTAATTTCTTTGGATGTCTCTACAATTACAAGAAACTGCACTGTCAGAGGGCGTTAGGTTTAACATGGCAGAGGCACTGCAGAGTGAATGCCACAAGGTGAGTGAAACGAATCAAACCCACAAGAGCCCCAGAGATGTGGTTTCAAGCTTTAAGTGTCTGTGAGTTTCTTAATCCACAGCAGAAGTCTTTTATAGGTTTACATCACATGCGTTCAGCTGAGGAACGGGCAAGTTCGGAAACCACAATTGCCAGTCAAGGTCAGGACCGGAGATAAAGACATGTGATGTGAAAGGACGGGAAAAATGTATGTTTCCTCTCTAATCTCGTGTTCCACATTTTCTCATCACAAAGCTGAAAAGAGACATAAGCAACACAGTGGAGTGAAACCTAGCCAGACTTCAATCCCCACTGAGCTGAAAGTCTCTCCATACCACTCCGCTGTCTTTTCTCGTTCACATCATCTTCACTGGGTTCCTCGGCGGTTGAGGATGATCCCTTCCCGGGACCAAAGATGTGGTCATGCGTGGTTCGGAAGACAACCCCGCTCAGAATTTCAGGCACAAATTCCCAGCAATCATTATGTCCCTGCACCAATAAATCCCCATTCCCCAACTCGAGCAGCCGCAAGCTGCACTTGGAACAAAGGCATGTACGCGATTTCGATCACTGTGACCGGTGTGAATGCCAGGCCTCCTATGTGCGGAATTCCATTTGTCTAACTGGCCTACAGTGAGTACAGTTATAGAATAAGCATCCATCAGAACTGTTAACACTCTAGGATATACACATTATGGTAGTCTGATGAGAAAATTATCATCAACTGACCTTTTAGTTTTAAGGCAGAATATTATCAGGATAATCACACAGAGGCGATTCTGATGCTGCCCCACTGCAACAATGAGGACTGGCTAGACCTGGATCATGGCAGTCCAAAGATTGAGCCAATTAGAGCAAGTAGAGGATGGAGAGTTTGCGAAGAGGAGCAGTTCGATCATAATTCAGTCGTCCTTCACTGTGGTATCCCATAATCCCTTTATCAGATCAAGTATTACAATAAATAGAAAATTATCTACAGAATACCCATCTTGAACCTCTTTAACTCTGTGATAACCGCCAGAGGGCCCATCTTTATTTTCGAGTTCATTTCAGGTCTGGTGAAAAGTTTCAAAAGATGCTAAATATATCAAGATGCATTTTGGGGGAAATATGTATGAATTTATACCGAACAGATCTACAAGAACAAGATTTTTAAGGGAAATTTATGATGCAACATCTAAGAAATGTAAGGTTTCCTATTAAGGATATTAGGATTTTTAAAGCCTTCGTGTGGTATATTCAATCATTAATGAGTAAGAAATATAAACTATATCCAAAATCCTTGAAATAAACCTTCTTTAAAGTGTGTTTTCTAACCAATAAATGTGCCTGTGTTCATGGGGTTAATCCCTTTTATCAACCCCAAAAGACTTTCATAGCTGCAGCGAACCTGGAAGGAACAACAGACTTTTCCGAACGTTGGCCACATTTCGATGTCTGATGATATCTGCAGAAAATTACTGGGCATCCCGCAAAACTGTTGATCCCTTGCACCGTGAACACATGGCAGAGGAAAAAGATTGTATTATGTATGCAGATTAGCAGAGGCTCTTGCAGATGCTGGTGCAGTGATGATTCTGCTCCTGTGCTTCCAACAGCTGCTCCATTGGCTGCGGTCCACTCACTGGACCGGCAGCAACCTACCAGTTAGAGAAATGTGACTGGAGGATCAGCGTTTCAAGTCCCACATGAGGAAATCTCTGCAGACGGAGTAAATCCGTCTCATCTGCTCCTCCGCTGACAGCTGCCGTTGCCTCCGTGTCTCTGACCGCGAGGTTTAACCTCCAGGTGTACGATGGCCAGTGGCTGACCTCCAAAATTCACAGTTCATGGTGTTGTCTGGAAAAATCCCTCGACTGTGCTATCAGAGCAATACACAGCCAAGAGCGTAAAACAAGGAAAACAAGATGGGGAGAAAGTTGCCAGCAAAAGTTTCAGGCTGAAATTAACATTCAAGCTCGAGGGATAAATGAGCAAATGCAAATACCGTGCACTTCCACTGCCATATGTTCAAATATCACCCGTCAGCCTGCCTCCATCTACACGGCGTAAAAACTCAGCCACTAAAACTCCACTAAAATGGTTACATTAAATAGGCTGGTGAACAAATACTCCCATAATTCCATTCTGCTCTGTACTGTTGCTACTTGTTGACAAATCAATGTGATAACGGTTAAGGACCACCTAAAAAAGACCGACCACTCTAAACACGTGGAAACTAAGTGTGTAACTGTGAGACGCATGGTCGATGTGCCGGAGGTTGTTTTTCAGAACAACACCTGTTCGATAATGGTTGCTGCATTTACAGACATTGAGGCCTTCTTCTGAATAATACAGTTTGTTTTTTAAGTCAGACATGACTCATGCTTCCACTGTTTTCTCTCTTCTTGTTGGATTTTCTTGTCTTTGTATGATTGTTTACCCCTCGCTGGAATAGCTTTCCTTATATTTCGCTTAAAGGCCAACTTGTCATCGTGTGTCACAGGACTGCCGGAGCAATTTTCCCAAGATTATCAGGCCAGCCATTTTCTTTTTAATAAAAGTTAAGGACCCTGACTCTAAGGATGAGTCCTGTATCTGTTGATTATAAGATTGACTGTGTCTATTGTTATCACATGAATTAATGCCGGACATTGTGACAATAGTTCTTCAAAATCCTCAAACTGGATCATTATAAGACGCTGACCATGTGAACCAAGTGAACCTTTTGTTGACCCTCCCCCCCTCCACACAACATTTCCTGCCTCTGTCTCTCTCTCTCTCACACACACCAAAAATAAAAATAAACACTTATTCCATAAATGTGCTGCAATTTTGTTATTTCAGCAACAATCACAGTTATACTTGCCCTGGGTCATCATTTGCTGCTGTGTCTCTACAGACACGGCTGCCTGCTGTGATTACTCGATGTCTTTCATCCACTGCTAAAACGTCCACATTCATTTTGTCTTTTCAGGGCAGATATTAGAGACTAAATCCTTAAGCAGACAGGTGCCTCTACCTGCTGCAGCTGAGAGGCATTGTGGCAAACTGAGGATGAAATGTGTATGCTTCCGCAAACTGGCTCCATAATTCACCCCGCGTGTGTATGTGTGTGTGTTTGTTTGTGTCAGATGTTTCCTTTCCTCATGGCTGTAAGTCCCTGTGCTTCCTCAAAGTCGAGTTTCCCAAGCTGGCAAGACCCTCTGTGGTAGAGCAGGTGGTGGATCAATGGACTGAGACAAAGCTAACTCTCTCTCTCTCTCTCCCACACACACACACACACACACACAGGCATAACGAGCCACATGCTTGCCGTGCAGCAGCAGCTCGCCCTTAGTGACCAGTGTGTCGATCTGGACTCGACTCAGCTGTTGCCAGCCACAACCAGAATCACTTCATGAGCCAAGAAAAATAAATGTGGTGGAATTTCATTCTCTGGATCGCATTCTCACACCGATACCTCACAGTGGCCTTACATACAATCCAGCTCTCCCATGATGGTCTTCCTGGTTCTTAAATGTAGATTTTTTTTTCTTAAGGGGAACTCAGTCTTCTTCTTCTATAGCTGAACTGGACAAAATAAACCAGCTGATCTACCTTCTAAATGTAACAAATGTGTGTGAGAGACGTTTTAAGTACCGTCTGGTACGTTCCAAGGGGGATCCAATGGGGGGGTAAAGGTCCATTATCAAGAACATTAACAAGAAAATCATCATATGATTTTATGTTGTGAGGAATTCACAAGTCAAAAGCTTTCCAGAAATATCAAGAGCAGGAGAAACAGCAAAACACTGACACATAAAGAAACCCCAGAATTATACGCACACACACAGATTGCTGCACAAAAGCAACCGCACACACACACACAGCTCACCCACACTGTCTCACAAGAAAGTGAACCACAGCAGCTTAACCGCCTTAGTCACTTTAATGGCAGGAGGGCATAAACACTTAGTCAACTGTAGTTAAAGCGAGAGGCAATTATCTCCCGGTGACGACAATCGGCGGTTATACAAGCCGTCGTCTCATTAACAAAGGGAATGCGACACTGCCAGCATCACTCAGCGGTGCGTCAGCCAGAAATGCAGCATAACAGTGAAAACGGCACAGTCAAGTTTAAGAGCTCTGCTGCATTCCTGGACATGTGACGGCGACATCGGGGGGTTTACAGCAGATTCTAACGATTTGGAAGAAACGGAACGACGACGGCTCAAACGCACGAAGCAGGCCGCACTATTGATTGTTTGTGATTACAGTCTAAGGTGAAGACTGGAGCGCGAGGTGTTAATTAAACTTTGGCCTCGCAATCAATTTCCTAAGCAGCATCGGCAGGTACTAGCATGTTATGAATTGCGGCACTGTTCTTCGGACCGACAAACTGATTATTTACAGCTTTCAGCCACACCAACCCCGTGAACCGCAGCAGTAGACATCACTCACACACACACACACACACACACACACACAAGCTGCGCCGAGCCATACAAAGCAGGAGCTAGCGTGATTATTTCATTCATTCACCTCTCATCCATCACGGTGTCCAACTCTGACAGTAAACCCTCAATCGTGCATGTGGGTTGTTTGTAGGTATCAGACATCACGAGTCACAAAAGATGTAAAGAGGCAATAAAAAAATATTCTAATTGGACATCAGGAGTGCAGACTTTGTGAACTGTGGCTTTTGTGTGTGTGTGCGGGGCAGTTATTTTGATTCCATCCTTTTAAGTGAGCCACGTTTTTCTAATACTACTGGTTGAGGGACTTTCGTGGAATATCACTGTCGCGATGACACTGATGATGTCACTTTGGAAGAGAGCATGAATTAAATGGTGTTAATGCTGTGTAAGTGTACAACTCTATGGATGGCAACGCTCTTAATCTGTGAATTTAACTTTATTTTACTGTTATAATCTGCTCTCCAGAGGCGTAAGTGTTTAAAATCTCAACTGTAAATCTTTATTATAGTGTAGCACGAGAGTGGTGAAACATTACAGATCGGCCTTTCTCATCTTCTGTATAAAACCCCCACATTTTAACCATAAAAGGATGGATTAAATTGAAGACCAAAGTTAAAATGAAATAAACTCACCATTTGCGACTGGCTCCTGGGGCTGCCATTGATATCCTCCACCTTTTCATTTGCTGTGTGGAAAAGGAAATGAAGAAACGCGATATTTACAGTTGTCCCATGAAAAAGTTTAAGTTCCACAGGGCCAGTGACTGTTGATTTCAGGTGTCCTGCAGGAAATCTCTGCAGAGGTTAAGGGAGTGTGAGTGTGTATGCACGTGTGTGTGTGTGTGTGTGTGTGCGAGTGTGTGTGTTGACATGTGGAGGGAGCGGAGGGGTAGAGGGCTGGGAAGCAGCGCTGCCTAATTCGTCAGCTGCCGCTAGAGAATTACTGACAGGCCAGCTTGGCCTCATTGTCTGTTCCTCAGGCGAGCAGGGAGGGTAAAGTTTCAATCCAACAGAGAGAGGGAGAGAGAGAGAGAGAGAGAGAGAGACAGAGAGAGAGAGGGAGGTAAAGTCTAATGGGAGACACATGCCTTCATAGAGCTGAAATACTTTACAGTCTCTGCACCCGTAGGTGCCAGAACCGTACATCTGTGCTGCTGTAGCTCAACCAGCACCTAAAACTTGGCAGAATAGCTTCTTTGCAGCCTAAATATGAGCTTCCCACCTACTCACCCACAACAAAGACCCACAAGCAGAGTGTGTGAGAATGTGTGGTCGCTTTGTTTACCAGAGAAGATAAGTTAGATTTTACTGCCCATAAAACTTGGATTGATTAATCTGTGCTGAATTAAAAGTGCTGACAGATTAGTAATGATACGGAGTGAACAGAACTAAACTCGCTCACCTATGATCTGGATGATCTGTGCCAGCAGGACGCCATCGGTCACGTCCTGGCTCAGGTCCTTGATGAGGCGTTGACAGCCAGACTTGGCCAGGTAGTGATTCGCCCAGTCTGTGTAAATCTGCAAAGACAAAACAAACACTGTTACTGTGTGTGCACGGAGATAGTGTGTGTGTGCATGTGTGTGTCTGGATTGGCAAGTCATTTTATGTAGCATACAAATTATTTCCAAACTTTTGCAATGAAATCTGATAAACAACAAAAACAAAAACAAGTATCTGTTTCTAGTCTTTATTGTTGCTGCGCTGCTGTGCACACTAAATGAAAACAGGTTGTTTTGGGGACTTTTGTCACCTCTGATTCAGTAGCCGTGTGTGGCCTAAACATGCTCATCTTTTCATTTGTCTCCTACTTTGTGGGTTTCACTGCAGACAAGAATGCATCCAAGAGTGATCAAAATCTTAAACAAAGATGATGACAGAGCAGGACTGTGAAAACTTTCAGCCATTTGTCTGCCACTGTGCTGCTGATTCGTCACACAGTTACACAGAGTCGGTCTGTCATCCGTAGACAGAGACACCGGTTGAATCTCATAACTGATCAGCTGTTTCTGCATATAAAACTCTGCAATTAGCTGACATGAAAGAAAATTACATTACATGGAGTTTAATTCATTTTCAGCTGGATGTAGATGTTTCCTGAGAGCTCGTTCAACATATAACACGGCACACAATCACATTTATGTGGCTGAAAAATTATGGTGAATGCGAAGAATAACTGCCTTGATGAGATATGATGTCCTAAAGCCAACCTACTGGGGCTGTGACGCTTAAAAAACAACAAATAACATATTGCAGAATGAATAATGTGAGCGAAGGACAGCCGAGTCCTCTGTTATCCCAACAGCACAGAGCTCTCAGTCACTTTTCTCTACTGTACGGTGTAAATGGCCTGCCAGGGAGCGCTGTCCAAACACTCAGCCTCCCTGCACCGCACTACTCAAACACAAATATTTCATCAGCATCGGAGAGCCAGGAGAACGCTGATCACGATCTTTCTCAGTATCAGGACCCTGGATGAATGCAAATATGACGGTAAAAAACACACCATAAAAAAATCATGTTGAGATGATGTTTGCAGTCGTCAAATACTGTTAATTATTATTTGTAACCGGTCGCAAATTCCTTTACAGATGACAGGACCCGAATAAAGATGAAAAAGAAGACAGGCATTTGTTAAAAAGCCTGAATTTCACAGGAATCTCAACGGAACCCACATTAGCATCTATTAGATCACTCACTGTAAATTCATGTTTGCACACAGCAGAAAGCTTCCCGTTCCCACAGGTGGTGTGTGGGGTTGTTACCCTGGAAGTGCAGCATGTAGGATAATCCTTTGCATTGTCATCTAAACCTCTTAACAGCCTCTTTGTCTTTCGTCAGAGCCCATAAGGCAGCGCTTTCTCGGTCCGGCGACAGACTGATGCAAACAGCTGCCCGGCTTTCTGAAGGCCAGAGATGTTAATCACATTTAGGCTCCGACGGCTGGGCCCCACAGAGGCAGAAAAGTGGCGAAAGCATCGAGGTCCTTGTGCTTTATTTACAATCGCTACACCGTCATGAATGACGTTAGAGCGGCAAAAACTCAAAGAATGAATTCTAGACAACATTGCATAAACAAGAAAGCGTTAAGGGTCACACAGGGATGACGGCTATCCCAGCATCCACTGGGGCAGAGGCAGAGTACATCTTGAAAACTTAAAAAAACAAAACATGGATAGTATATGGTCGACTCGCATGCTAGCTTGTTGTGTGGGTAGCTAATGCTACAGCAAACGCCAACATTAGCCAACCCCCGTGGCTAGCTCTATGTGTGCTAACGCTAAGGTTTCCCTGTCTGATGACTGCGCTTTGACAACAATGTCTCTATTAAAGAAAAAAAAAAGGCTAATCATTGCTAACTAACTATGATGCTTCAAATTGTTGATTTTAGGTTAAATTGCTGTCTAATTAGACCGCCGACTAACATTTTTGTTTGTCACCTCTTTAAGCTAGCATGTTGTTACTGTGAGACCTCACCTTGTGTTTTTCGCTAGAAAGGTGAAAAATCCTGATAAATGAAAAGGATCACCTGTTGCTCCTGTAAAGCTTGAACCAAAACATTAGCTTAGCATGGACTTGTTCCTCGATTTAAAAACTAAATATTGGTTCTGTGACAGGGCTCGACGAGCATGATGGACATTCAGTGAAAAAAAGGTCAGAATTGTACGACTGTCATGTCAATGAGGTTTTAAAGATGAATTCACTATTATTTTATTCGATATTATTCTCAGAGGTAACCTGTGCGTCCAACAGAACTCAAACAGCCTTCATCTTTAAGTTTGCTCTGCCTCAGGTGTGGCGCAGCCGTTTCAAACAAATGACCTCCTTTTTCCCCTCGTTTAGCACAATTAAAAGCATTTCCCTGCATTGCGTGCATGTTTCTGGGAAGGGAAGCGAGGCTTTCGCTCCTTCAGACGTGCCGCTGCTCTGAAGTACAGTGTGGTTTCCTTCAGCGACTTTCTCCATGATGAGAGGTTGTAAAAACGTAAGCCTGAGCAACTCAACGCCGTCATCGCACGCGGATGGAAAAACACAAAGTCATACAATCCCACACACACACACACACAAATAAAGATTATACCGCACACAAACCCACGTCCCCCCAGGGGGTAAGTAAACAAATAGGAGAGCGTAAAGATGGAACATCTACCGATTTTTGAACAGGAGGGGAGAGTTCAATCACTTTCATTAAAAGAGGCAAGTAAGGAGAGATGAGGAGAGACGGGTGTGTTGCATAAAAACAGGGATAGACGACATCAAATACCACTTTGATGCATTTTGTCCACGAACTGAAAGGTGCTGCTGTTATTTCATGGTACAATTTCTGTTTTCATCTTTCTCCATGTTTCTTTGGATAAAACATTAATTGCTTTGTCATTTCGTGCACAAAATGCAAATATCTGGAACACAGCCTGTTGGGAAATGTTCACCTCCATGCACCAACCCACAGGCTTCATTCATTGTCAACAGGTACAAGTCTTCCAATTCTGACTTTTTTTGTATCTGATATGCATTTCAAACACATAAACCGCTAAAATCTGATTAGAAATGGACAAAGCCCAATCAGTTTTAGTCCGTACTCACATATGGAAATACTATAAATCGGTATGTAAGAGATGCTGCACTCCTACTTTTATAATCACAGAATATGACCATTTTTAAAAACTTTTTTGCATAGTAATTACTTAGAAGCGTCATTGCCCCCATACAAAAATAGCAAAAAGAGCTGAAATCCATCCAGAAACAAAACAAAACAGGATATTGGGCATCATAACAAAATAAATGTAGCCTAAAAACCAAATCGTCTTCCATATTCTACTGAGTTTCTTTCTACAAACATACATGTATAGAATAGGAGAAAAAAAAAATCAAACTAGCCATCGAAAGGATGAGCAAATCCGATTGGTCTCAGGCATCGAATGAAGCATATGTCATCCTTTCAGTTCCTAACGTGTCTACTTTACTTTGGCAAATATTACAGATAAATTTGAGCCATTTTACCGTTGCAGATTAAAGAGCAGCACCATGGCGGAGTAAATGAGTTCAGTGGGCTGTAGAGAAGGTGATGTGCAGAGCTTTCTTAATCTGATAAATGTGTGGCAGAAGCAGGAAGGGCAGCACCTCAAGGTTAAACTTAACACAGGAAGTTGAGAACTCTGCAACATTGCTTATTTTTAGACGATATTTCATCGTGTACCTGCAGAATTCACATAAAAATTCCATCAGATACTGCAGCTCCCAAATCCAACACGGTTTGATGGCTGGATTGGATATTATTCCTTCTAAAGATGCCAGATATTGTGACAGCTGGAGATAGCACAATGTTACTTTCTGTGTTTGTTTTGGCCCAACATGCCCACCTTTGAACTGCTGCTGCTCCAAAACTCACTTTTACTGGAATAAATCAAGTTATGAAAGTAAAAGTCATCATGTTAGCGAAAACACATTCAGCACTGCCAGAGTGTAATAATAATGTTTTCAGGCGAAAGCCCCTTTTTTGTTACTTTATTGCTGCATAAACCAACCGTGTAATATTGATTCAAATTTGCTCTCTTGTACGGTGCAATCAAAAGGGATCAGAGTGCTGCCATTAATCCACTGAAAGCTAATGAAAGTTATACATCATCAAATCACCGCTGCAAGTTATTTCCTGTGAAATAGCTGCACAGATTGTTGGCCCTTGTTGCCACAAACCACGGCCAAAAACTTTTATTTGAAATCCACCTGCACCAATATTGCTATTTCATCTTCATTCTAATCTCTCTTATCACTTTCTTGTATCTCTTTGAGCAGCTTAACCTCTGAAACTCAGCAGTAACAACAAATGAGGTGTATGCCTTCACATACACCATAGGGTTTTATTTGAAATTATAGCTAAACACAACCCAACCCAAATGGCCAAATATACCAGCATGCGTTATAAATCTGTATGAAATGATCCCCAAAACATCTGGAATAAACAGAATTTAAAGAGAATTTAAAAATGCCCCAACTTTAAAACATAAGGATTGCCATCATGGATTTTATTTTTTTTTAATTTTTCATACTTAACATATAAGATCATTTTGAAAGGTCCCTTTAAATTAATTTTGTTTAAATTTGTCTTAAAGTGCTCTCAACTACCAATCCATGTAACAGCGTTTATGGGGTTAAAACCAAACTACGGTTCAGTTGGCCCCTACCGTGTAGTGATGGTGTAATTAACAGCTTATCCCACGAAATTATACAAGAACAATATAAATGAGTTAATGTCAGCATTAGAACATGCTGGAATGATGCCAGTGGGGAAACTCATGGTGGAAGTTTGTATGATTAGTATTCATGAAATGACGCGCTAACTATTCACCTTGCAATATGCATGGTAATTGCAGCTATTATCACCCACATACTGATTTAATCACCAACAATAGTCATACATAAATGTTCAATTTCATGTACCTATCCCCTTAATATAGTGTAAGCCAGCAGTACATTTCCTGTACAGCAGCATGGGGCTGAAAGCTTGACCTTGCCCTGTGACCTTGATTTTTGACGAAGGTCCGAACCCAACCCAACAAGCCTGCACGGTTTCATCCGGATCTGACACAAACTGACAACACACACCAGTGTTTACAATGCTGCCACCATGTGGCGTGGGTGTAATCAGATACTCTGACTGAGTCTCCGTACCACCAGCGTTCCCTGGAGACGTCAACTTCAACGCTGACTTCCTTCTATGTGCACTTTGCCAGCAGTTGAAGTTATGCAACAGCCTGGCTTTGACTCCTCGATCTATAAATGGACATTTTTCCAATTCACATCAGTTACAATGCCAGTTTACAAGGGGAAAAAACTACTTCATTACAACGCCGTATAAAGGATGACAGGGGGTTGTGAAGGATGACACGGTGGTTTGTTGTTATGCATCCTGCTCATCACCTCTTCACACTCTGTCTCAAAGCAAACATTCAGGCTCCAGTTCAGAAAAGCCATAAATGACTCAGCTGGCTGACATACTTTGATGACACAATTAGCTCATCTGAGGCATGCAGAGGCTTTGTGACACGCATCACCAAGTGGGTGTCATGGGTTCAGATCTGGTTCGGGTTTTTTTGTCACCTGGCACCGCTCCTGGCTGGTTGCCACCTCTCTCCTCTCTGAACTGTCCAAGAAAGCAGAAATACTCACAGTCACTGATCCACTCCCTTCACGAGTCATCAGTTGTACTCAGAGTTCAGTCTGTCTTAGTTCCTGCACTCGTTAGCCTCCCTTCGGAATCACAAATAGCCTTGGGGGGGAGCGGAGCCAGCGTTATGGCGAAAACCTCAGCAGTAATGCCACCTTTAGTGGTGCTGACTGAAACCACTGACATCGGACCAAACACATGCAGGACAAGACGTGCACAACCATGCAAACTGCACACCCACTTACCCAGCAACCTGCAAATCCCCCATACAGTCACACACAAACACATATAAATAGCACGAATCCCCCTTCCACTGCCCACCCTGCCTGCTGCTTCCAGCATCAATCAGCACAACTCCAGTCTCTCTAGTGATATTATCCTCAGTGCTGGCATATGAAGTATCTCTCCCTCCCTCCCTCTCTCTCTCTCTCTCTCTCTCTCTCTCTCTCTGTGTCCCCCCCCCCCCCCCCTCTCTCTGTGTCTCTCTCTGCCTGTAGTCCCTCTACCTGCTCTGCAGATCTCCCCCTCAGCGCCAGGGTTGGCAAACACAGCTAATAAACATCCAGCTCTCACCCCGGAGCAGATTAAATTGCCTTCAACAGTCTGGCCAGAATGCGGTGACTACAGCTACGCAGGTATTATTGGCCAAAGCCTGCAGTGGCGCTGAACAGCCTCACGGGGGTGCTGAGTAAAAGGAGAAGGATGAGAGGAGGCTGCGCGAGAGGAGGAGACGCAGCACCTGATGGAGTAAAGTTTTGGGATGTGTGAAAGGGGGAGAGCAAGCGAGTTTCACTCTCTCATTAATGTGCTTTCACTGAGTGACTGTTGTTAATGTATGGGCTTTTTAATTAGGGCCTGATTCCAAAACAGCATAATAAATTCTGAGCTTAACTACATCCGTGGGCTTTGAGCATATATACAATTGCTTGGAGAGCATTTAGCTGTGTAATGCTATTCGAAACTGGAATGTGTGTATGTGTGATGGTGTGTGTGTGTGTGCGTGAGAATGAGAGCTTCCTCTGTGGCTAGGCTGGCATTAAAAGCTTGGCACGGGTGCAGCTCCTGCATAGGTCCTAAATGTAATTGGACACAACATAAAACCACATTGACTAAACAAGCGATGAGTCAATCAAATTGACTGCGTTGTTATATGGTGTCCTCCATGATCCTGGCTGTTGCCTTCCTCTGCAAACTGAACTTGAATATGACCAAAACCATGGTGATGGAGGGGTGATCGGTGTCAGGGTGTGGGTAAAAAAAAAAAGAAAAAAAAAGACATTAGAAAAATGCCGACAGCCGCTGAAAATCTAACACGGAAAGAAAACAGAAATAACAGTCCAGGCTGCAGTGTTTGACGGAGAGGCGAAAAACAAAAAGAAAACAAAAAAAACTTCCTCCTGCACGCTGAAAGAACAGAGCACAGGTTGGCATGACAGCAAGATGGAAAACCAGAGAGCACAGAGCTCCATCAGGGCCTAAACATCGACTGAGTTGGACTTTTTTTTACCAAAGTGAAGCCAAACTTTAACCATCACTGCCTGGAAATTGGATTGTGTGACTGGAGGGCATCACCTCACCGTCTTTGCTCCATGTGTGTTAACATGGGGGGTGGTTGTGTTTGTTGTAGACTTATTTTGACTGTTTTTAGACTTATTCGTTAAGGTATAGCGATTTCTTAGATGTGGAGGATCCGTCTGCAGGTAAAATTTAATCTACTAGATCAGGATCAGATCTGGATCTGGGTTGAACTGGTGAAAGGTGTTGATAATATACAACATGGTTGATGTTTTAGTTTCTGAAAAGTAAACAAATAGATGATTCTGTCTATTTGAGGCATATCTAAAAGTGGATTAAAGACAAATACATGGTCAAAGACAAATCTTAAGGACGTAAATAGGAGGAATTCTGATGTTTCAGATATCCTAAGTCGGGCGTCTGCTGCCTTTGAATACCCCGAGTGTCCCAGAGAAAGACAACAATGGGATTTCTGACAGAATACGTTGGCACAGCCAGTTGGTACCAGCATTATCAACACATCTGGGAGTCATTTCCACTATAAATAAACCTGGTTGTTGGTGTTTTCTAACATCCTCACTCACTCCAAAACCATCATCATCTTGTCCCGGGAGCGGAATAGAGAGGCCTCCTTCAAACCCACCTAATCCAGAGGTAATAGCACCAGGCAGCTTTCCAACGTGGCTTCACTCCAAGTGTACAAACACCCAAGTGGAGTTTACGCAGACGGTATACAAATCGTAGACTCGATGTTTCCGTGTGGCCTGGCGCAAGTGAAGACGAATCAAAAATAATAACTTTATTTACTTGACAGTGTTCTCCTCAAACAATTTTAAGAGGCAGAAACGGACTGAAATCCGGAGGCATATAAATGGGATAAGTGGAGAGCGACTTTGTTGCCGTGCCAACCGTCAATCACGCGAGTCTGTGTGTGTTCGGTGAGAGGATTTGAGGCTGAGTGGAGGTTCGTCCACTTGTATCAAAAGGACGATAAGGCATCTTTAGCTCGCTGACACGGCGATGAAGAAAAAAACCAGAAACACAGCGATGATCAAACGCTGGCGTGAGCCAAAGTCAAGGCTCACAAAAACACCTAAATTAAAGAACACAGCCAAACACTGACTAAATATTTCCCTGCTGCCTATTAAGTTTGCGATGAGTGTTTGTTTCAAACGAGTAAGCAAGTTGTTGTTGTTTTTCCAAGAATATCCTGCTTGACAACGCCTCCTTCATACCTGTCCAGATCAGAGACGTCCACTGATTTCATGTTCATGGACACTTCTGAGAGGGAAAAACTCAAGCTAGCAACCTTCTACACTACAACCTCCACACCGGCCCTCGATGACCATACATCAGATTAAAGAGGAGCATAAAGCCAAAAAGTGCAACATTCAGTCATCGTTTTTTCCCATGAAAACACACGCCTCCGTGTGCCAAGCCACTTTGTCGTTTCAGGGGAAATCCTAAGCAGAAAATGACATAATTGCATGGCTGGGAGAAGTTTGGACACGGAATCCATGTTGGATGTGCTCGCGCACGTCAGTCAACACTGATCTCTTGTAGCTGGATGGGGACTGAAGTGCCAAAGATCAAAAAGTGGGAGTGAGAAAGCGAAAATGGTCAGGGGAACGAGGAGAGAGCGAGCGAGGCATCGGGGAAAGAAATGACAGCTTTGAAACAACTTTGCGGCAAGGAAACACAAACAAAAACACACAGACAGAAAAGAGATAAATTGTTGTCCAATTTGTCACACAATTACAACATTCGACATTTTTAAGCTCAAAAAAAGGGAGCCTCTTGGGAAAACGCTTTCATATGGAAGATCACAGCGAACACAACACACAAATGAGGCACAGAAAGTCGCAAAGACAACAAATAGAAAGTAAATCCACGATTGTATTGACATTAAACATGTAAAAGGCCATTTCCAGATAAATGCAAACGTCAGTAGCGGTGTAAGAAAACAAGATTCACCACTAAGGTTTGAACGGATTGATAATTTTAAATAGAAGACTGGCTCATATTCTGGTAGAAAACAGAGAAATGAATCAACCGGTGCTCATCCGAGCCTCCAAATCTAATCAAGTTCGGTTTTGCAACCAAATAGCAATAAGCGTTAGGACGTCCTGCCATTCAGGTCTGGGCCTGAGTTTCTGATGACGGTTGGAATGGAGTTAAGTGTTTAGTAGGAGATTGTGTGTAAATGTCAGAGATAAAGTCTGAGCTGATCAGTTCTTCTCTGGGTGAAACTCTAGAGTACTTCAGATGGGACCTGTTGTTTGTGCATGTTGTACTCTTCAGTAACTGAAAACTTGGTCCTCACTAATGATTTACAAACAAAACTTGTTTGGATCATGTTAACACCGCAAAAGAACCACTGTAGAGTTTGTTTGTGAGCGAACCAAAACCACTTCCTAAATTCAGTCCCGTTGTGTTGTGTGATTGCTTGAGTTCGGGGATGTTCAAACGAATCGCAGAGGGGAAAACACGCCGGAGTCCGATCCATTGAACCTTGTGAGGAAGCAAGAGTAACCTCCACACACACACACACATATATACTCACACACGACATCCACAAACACACATTTCCGCACGCTCTGCCAGCAGCCTCCACAGAAGACAAACAGAAGACAGATGTGCAAAATCATACCGTCTCTCTTCCCCTCGCCACCCAACAACAAAAACACTGAGCTGACCTATCCAGCTGTGAATCCAGCTGTGCGATTATGAGAATATTTCAAAAGAAAAACAATGAGATAACCGCAAAAACCTGAAGATGTATGACAGACAGACAAACTTCTTAGCAGTAACATCAAATGACAAGACAAGGAAACAAAAATTCACAAGTCAATCAAACATCCCAGGATGTCGATAATCCAATTTCACATCTGTTTAAGGTCCTGATGACGTCTTCAGATTGGTACTTTATGCCAGCAAATGGGGACAAAAACTGTAAAAATTTCCATAAGGTAGTTTCAAATATTTTTTCATGGTCCTACGTCTACTTTTGTGAATTTTTACACTCCCCAGAATGCAGTTCAGCTCTCATCAGAGCATTTAAAAATGCTGTTAAATGCTGTAATGGTCCAGTTAAAACGGAGGTTCTCCATAAGGTAAGAACTCCAAATGATTGATGACTTCACTGTTATTCAAAGAATGCTTTACTATCCTGCCAGCAATCATACCTATGATATATACAACGTAAAATATCCGTAATGGACTCGTACTTACTCTATAGAATTATGATTCACGCATGTCCAAACATAAAGAATTACCTTTATTTTGAAGGAATGAAGCAGTAATAAAAATCTTTGGCAACGGGTCTTCAAGCAGAGACAGATCCTTTAATCTCTGCATAAGGAGACTTCATATAGATTTTATTATGTTCGTAAAAGTCAGTCATATATATTGTGTTTTTAAAGTTTTATATAAATCAAAGTTGCTTCATCTCCTCCCTTAATCTCTGGTGCTAAAGTAAAATAGTACAAACGTCATAAATAACGCGGAGCAAAGAGTGTGTTCATCCTATCATCTCTGCCCTTCAGAAAGTGAGTGCAGCAGACATCCTGCAGTCTGCCACAGATGCTGAAGCAGTCACACACACACACACACACACACACACACACACACACACACACACACACAGCTCATCCTCACAGCAGGGTTTGTGGACCTTTTGCGCACACACAGTATCTCACCTTACCATGGTAACCACAGCATGTGAGGCAGCGTCTGGCTCACAGGCCACAGACCTTGTGACATCATGTTGGTGAAAGGACACACACACACACCCACACACACACAAACCATGGCATCAGTCCTTAGATGAATCTATCCTAAATCACTCTCCAAAAAAAGTACTAATTTATCTTCCATCCAGGGCGGCTCTGGCCAACTGAGATAACACAGGACGGCTGGTGATGATAAGGAAGAAACACCTGACACGTGACTCAAGCCAGCGCTTAAAAAGAGCTCTCGGACATTTGTGCGACATTCACAATTCGGACACGCTCAGAGGAGACCGGAGCGATGGACAAACTACTCCTGCCCCGCGGCGGTGGACGGCAGCGAAACAAGTGTGACAGTCATCTATTCTGGGATACCGCAGGGCTCTGTGATCATTCTGCTAGACTTCTGGAAGCTCCGCCCCCTCCAAAACAAAGACACAAATCAGAGGAGGCAAACAGGCTACTGTGTCATTAGCCATCCCTGCCGCACAGGGAAGAATGACCCATTTCCCTCAGCTGGAAGGAAATAGTGGTTCAAGATGCTTACTCACACACACACACACACACACACACACACACAGACACTCTCTCTCTCTCTATCACACACATACACAGATCCTTATCAGGAAAACAGCCAGACTGCCAGAATCATGTCAAATGGTTCTCCCAGCAGTTTCAAATTACGCCCCGATCTGATTCCAACAAAAGCCATATCATGAAGACACGAGGACACGGGGACACGAGGACACGGGGACACGAGGACATGATCCGTGTCGGTGTGACTCACCGCTGGCTTCCACAGATTAGTCACACTTCCTCGCAGCATCTGATTAGCTTATTGAATTAAGATGAGTCAGCCGCTGACTCTGACCGGCAGTGGTTGCCTGACACAGGCACCGGCTGGGTTTGGTTTGGTTTGGGCCCGGTTTGGAAGCACTTTCACTCGCAGCAACTGTTGCTCTAATTGCTACTATAAGCCGCATCCCCCTGCGGACCGGGCTAATAACAGATTGCATTTTATTTAGGCAGCGTTTCATTAAAAAGGAATGAAAAGAGCTACGAGAGAGACACAGAAGTAAAGAAAACTGAATGGATTTGTTATCAGGCTCGTGCAGACGGAAGGTCAAAAAGTTATGAATTTTCTCAACAAATAGCCCCATTTGTACACCAAAGCTTACGTTAAACGTCATTTCAAAGCTATCAACAGCTCGCCGACCGCTACAACGTCGATCGGGTTTCGGCCCCGTGGATGTGTCTGGCCTTTGTTGTGTCGGTAAAAAGCTTATTTATTAGATCATTTGTATGCGACGCACAACACATGTCTGTTTGGTTTCCATCGCGCCTGCCATCTGCTTGTTGAGAAACAAATTAATGTAGATGGCTAGATTAATGGCTTTTTGATTTGGTGTCAGCCAGACTGCCAGGGGCCCAGGCTGGTTTTTATTATGAGACCCTCTCAGAGGATGAGCGCGGGACAGCAACATTATGTCCGTCCATTTAGCCGAGCGGTCAGACTACTAAGTGGCTGATTATTTTGGACATTATCGATGCCAAGTACGTAAGCAAAGTCTGCAGACATCTTACAGCTTTGTAATTGCCTAGAATGTTCTCATCTAGTTTCAAATATTTTTGATAAAGAGCAAAACCAACCATTCCATCTTAATTATGTTGCATTTCAGACATTGAACAGACAGAAACTCCTCTGATGTTGCAGACATGATACGGTTTCAAAGCGGCATTCGTGATTTTTTATGAACTGTTTCATGTGCCCCAATCGTCTCCTTGTCCATAAATTTATAATTCATTGCTTTTATTTCTCTTTTATATCTTTGATATTTCTCACTGCAGAGATTACTGACATAAAAGTCAGCATAAAAGGCTAATCTGTCATGTTTTGTCCTCATCCAGATGTTTGAATGCATGTGATCTTGGCGCTCATATTTGATTTCATTTGTTTCCATGAAAAAGAGTTTGCATGTCAGTAGTGTCAATCGTTTTCATCTCTAAATCCTCCAGAGCCATAAGAGAAGACTGACGTGGGATAAAGGAGGATTTTCAGCCTTGAGACCCTCGCTGCACAAAAGCAGGGTGGTTTTCTCTGCAACTCCTGTCACTGGCATAGCCAGGTCTTCTGCAGAATCACCAGCAGAGGGCTCCACCACACTGACCTCAGCCTCTCTATCCATGCAGCACAATCACCTATCCTCTCCTTTTGAGGAGCTGTGAGCTGCTGAGAAGCAGTCGGGGGTCGGTAAGAATGAACTTAATGAGTCATTCAAGGATCCTCTGCGAATCACTGCGAGAGAGGGAAAGCCAAAAAAGGCCGGCCACTTGAAAAGCACGGCGGCTGCGGCTCTTTGGGTTAGTTAATGAGGCATATTTCCCTGTTGCTTCTGCAGCCATAACCTATAAACCAGATTTCCCCTGTCCAGACCTTAAAGGAACAGATCGGATCTAAGGGCTGACAGTCAACGTGCGTCAAAAGTCTCCTCACAACCAGACGCCAGGAGGCCGCTGGACCAAACGGTTTGTTTGAGATAACACACACGTTCACTACTATTGATCTTGACTGTTGTCTTACCAGCTCTGACCTGATGTAATTAGCCTGTGAGAGCATAGAATGGTCGGTTTTCACTCAGTGTGCTACAACACGTGAGCGTAGGAGTGGACGTTTCACATCAAAGCTCGGCAAAGCTTTCAAAACAAAGGCAAACAAGGACATGAAAGGGTGCTCTTTGCGTCTGAACAATGATTTCAGAAGAATCATTAAGGCAAAAAAAAACAATCTTAGGGAAAATAAAAGCATTAAAAAATAATTTGGGCTGAATGGAATTCATAAGCCCTGATCTTCGCTCTCCAAGAGCATGATAAGATCTCATTATCATGAGATCACCATTATAGATCTTCTGTGCACTCTTCGCTCTACAAATTAAAGTAAATCAGTGACTTAAGTAAAACAGTGAACTATGTCAGTCACCCTTGACCTTTAAAAGCTCCGTGTACCCTCGTCTGACCCCATCTGACATCGTCTGCATGCCTCAGACCCAGGGGACCTTTACCCCCTCCCCACACCCATCCACTCATTAATCCGTTCATGTCCGTGCATGTAGGCCAATATTACCAAGGATGTGTGTGTGTCTGGTTGTGTGTAGCTGTGCAATTGCCAATTGGAGGCTGAGGCGCTCGGGCTGTGACCTTCAAGGGTCAGCGAGCGAGCAAACCTCATTGGCTGCCTAATAGCTCTGTCAACAGGGTTGGAGGCGTCGACCGGGTCCACTGCACTGCGGCTCTCCCTTCACTCCGACTGTGTTTGTGCAGAGCTCGGTTACAAAAAGCACATCGGTCCGGCCAGATACAACAAAAATGGAGTCGCTCGTTCGAAAGTGTCCCTTCTCCTGATTTCATTTCATCGCGCGTGCAGGGTGAGTGGATTAGACGCAATCTGATCATTCTAACGCCAAACTGCAACACAATATCAGCACGAACACATCAATACACAGCAGAAACAGGCCGGCCACAGAGTTACAGCACATAAAACAAACACAGCAGCATCCTGAACAGTCATCACCAACACATCAGGGGCACCAGTGAGTCTGGGTTGCCAGTTTGGTGCCCGTGCCAGTAGAGGGACCTGCAGACCATAAAAAGGGCCCTGATCATTAATTGATTCCAATCCAAGGGTAGTGCTATTAATCCCCCGTGGCTCCTCTGGCTCAGTCAGAGCCGCACGCTCCACGCTCATAAACAGGATGATCCTCATTTATAAATCTGATGTCACCATCCATGACAGTAACGCTCCATCATCAGCACAGATTGGGTGAATAACACGGCTATGAGTGTGATCAATCCACCTGTGGCGATCATCACTCTCTACTGCGTCTCCTCTAATGTTTTGCACGAGACAAAATCAGCATCGTAAAGGATATTGTTGCAGGAACGCTAGACGCCAAAAGGAAACGTTTTCCACGTGCGCGTCTCCTCCGTCGGCTCGTTACGCTGAAATTCCTACGGACGGACGAGAGACCGCATCATGGAGATCGCGCGTCGGTTCGTCAGCCTCGCCAGAGAAACCATGACTACATAACATTCACCAAAAATGGGCTAACTGTTGAAAACACACAGATTCCCCACCTCACCACCAGACAGAGAGTTCCAGTAACAGCCCGACCTTACGCAATCGGCAGACATCAAAGCGGGACGGTGACAACGTAAAAACATGGAACCCATCAACACTGACTTTTACTGTAAGTGCTGTGGATGTGCTAAACATCTGGGCCTCGGGTCTGAGACTCTCGGTGAATCACAGGTGACTGCCGTTGAGTCACGGCGTGTGGAGTGTGTGGTCTTCTTCCCCCTGGATAGTTTCACTTACAGACGCTCTGGGCCGCTCATTCCTGCGTCGTGTGTCACCGCTGCCTTCTGTTTATTCTCCTGTCGTCCCTCCCCTCCCCCTCTGATGACTGATTGACCTTTCGTGCTGCACGTCTGTTGGACGGCTACTTTTTCGGACTTCATTTCTCGCTGCCATCTGTCGGAGCAGAGACTGGAGGTCACTCGGTGTAAGCGTGCTCAGGATTTCCTTCTTTTGCTTTTCCTGAAAGAAATCAACCGAGAAGCTGCCTTGACTGAGGAGGAAATAGCCCTGTCTTAACACACACACACACACACACGCGCGCGCGCTTCCCCCGGCTCTGCGTTTTGCCCTCTGTCCTCTTTGACTTCATCGCCAGCCTTTACCCGATGACGGCTGGTGACACGAAGGAAAGACGAGGTTCACTTCTGCCAAAGCTTTCCACTATTTCAGTCACTCCACACAGCTACAAAAACAATAAGTCTGGAGGAAGCAGGAGCGTGTGGCTTCGAGAGGAAAACCAGTAAAAACATCCAAAACAAAAGAGAAACGACGCAAAACTGCGACGGCACGGAGGGATCACCGAGCCGGGATCGCGCCGAAAAGCAGCAGAATTTCGGTAAACTTGCAGTTAAAGAGTGATTCTGCTCCGTGTGTATGAACGCTGGGGGACCAACACCTGCTGTGAGTCCACACTGTGTCCACACGGCGCCGTGGGGGGAATGAAATGGAGGAAAACAAAAGGAAATTGAGGGAAACATGTTTTTGTTTTTTCTCTAAGTGAACCCACAGAGTGTCCAGGCAGGGCAACGAGAGAGTCAAAAACAGCTATTTTTGACCCGAGTCAACCTGACAAATTGCTCAAACTTTCCAATCCCTGCGGTTTTGTTTGCCACTCTGTTAAGTTCTGTCGTTCTGCACGTACGGCCCTCAGCCCCAGTCGCTGCAAAGTCGAAGCAACCCTGCCGCTTTGCTTGCGTGCCACTCCGACGGCGTTCAAAGGAGTCGAGTGTGTGGGGAGCAGCTTTGTACTTTTGGAACAGAGGAGGGAGGAAACGGCATCTGAAGACGAGAGCGCTGTCAGGATGAGTGAAGGTACTGAACCGTTTTTCCCATTTCCCCTTCAGCCTCATCTTGTCGGGACGGCGAGGTGAAACGAGGAGCGGGGAGAGGGAGGGGGAGGAGTTTGTTTTTGTTTTTTTTACGTTCACCTTGTGCTTGGATATATCAGACGACTTGATCAGAGCAGGTTTATGAGCTCATTTTAAACGGAGCGTTAACAGCAAAAAAAAACCCCCTGACCACCAACGCAGCCTGTTTATGTAAGCTGCCTATTAGCCTCCCTAATTATCAGGGAGAGAGGAAGGGGCTTCACAAGTCAGCACCCAGGGGTGAGGGGACGCTGTGATCAGGTTACCAAGGGCCGCTGGCTGACAATATTATTTATGACCCATCCCTAATGGATTTAGAGTGACAGCAGTTTCAGCCCATTGGCAGGGTCACAGACACGCAGAACAGAACGCTAACGCTAACGCCCATCAGGGTGACGGACAGCTTTGTAACCGACCCGTTTCCCCTTCTCGGCTTTGGGTGGGGGCTCCGAGAGTGGAACTGGAGTGAGCCGGGGGAAGAAGGGTCGGGGTGAGGAAGGGTGGGGAAACTTTCCTTCTCTCTGAGGAGGTGGAGTGATGGAGAGAGATGTGTCTGGGTCGAGACAGCGAGCGTTTTTCCAGTCTATTTGCCCTGCGTCTAGACCCAGAGTCAACGGGGCAGGACCAATAAAAAGACTGAATTAGACAGGGCCCAAAAATACTGAAGAAAGGCTGCACTGTTGAGGAGCGGAGGACAAGAACACAACACATCCTCCATCCATTCCTCCACTCTGTTCTCCGCTAGCGCAGCCACAGATGGTTCCCCAGTCGTGTTGCAGTTACGACGCGATAGATTGAATAAGTGGTTTTTATTTTCTACAATAAAAATGGAGCCAAATGTGAGGCGAACACACCGGGGGTACAGTATCTCTGTTTCTGCTCCAGAATATGTTGAGAGAACTCACGATTCGTTTAATTGTGCATGAAGAAAAAGAAGAACAGCTTCATGTGACGGCTTACAAGTAAACAATCTCTCTCTCTCTCTCTTATTAGACTCTATTAGAGAGAGCAAAAACCTCCACAGTTCCTCAGTCACTCCCAGAGGATAAATACAAAAAATTCAAAACATACAGTGGAATTGTTTGATGTAGGCCCGAGTTGAAATGTGCATATTTTGCACATTCTGAGGCTGGTTAGCACGTCCTGGTCCTGGGTTTGATAACGGATCAAAGGCCTGGGATCAAACCCCATCAACCTGCACCTCTCTGCACCACTCAGGCAGTGAGAGAGTAACAGAACGCCTCCAAGAGCAAGGCACTAATACCGCTGAGGTTAAGGGTTCAAATTCCATTCATACATATTTCAATGTGGTCAACGAGGCACTTGTTGTCTTGTGATCGGGTATCTCAGAGTTGTTGTCGTTCTCCTCTAACGTGGGGCTTTTGTTGGCATGCTGAACTCACAACAATCACCGAAAGCCCCGTGGAAACCTCAAAACACACACTTTGCCCATTTAGTCCTGCTCACAGTAAAGGAGGGATTACAAGCGGCTCCCCGGGCTGTGAAAAGTCACCCCGTCAGGTTTATTAAACCC
The DNA here is from genome assembly GCA_900303265.1 of Brotula barbata. Taxonomy (NCBI): domain Eukaryota; kingdom Metazoa; phylum Chordata; class Actinopteri; order Ophidiiformes; family Ophidiidae; genus Brotula; species Brotula barbata. The sequence continues at coordinate 21,356 of OMNV01001520.1, read as the reverse complement.
CCGGATGAATTTAAAAAACGCTTTGTTGAGAAGCTGAAGGGAAGTGATGAAGAGGGAAATTACAAGCACACACACACACCTGCCAGGTCACGGTGGTTTTCACTCTGTCAGCAAAACCACTAAACACTGATTGATTTGTTCTTATTTGCCTTCATCATACCAAAAGGCGCAAACCCAGACCAAGCAGTTTAGCTTCACGGTCCCGGGTACGAGCAGTTGTACATGATAAAAAAAAAGAAGAAAAAGACCTTTATGGTTGAGTTGGTAGACGTGTGAGATGTGGCGTCCTCACTCCTTTTTGCTGCTTCGGAATAAAACCTTCCTTAATCATCACGAGTGATTTTTTTTTCCTCCCACACGCAGCAGCAGCAGCTCTGCACGCACGCGGGCCATTTCGAACAGCTAAATCTATAATACACACACACCCACAAACATAATATCACGCTTTAGAATTCTGCCAAAGCCGCCGTGGAGACTTATTTTCTTAACATTATCACGCGGCGTTGAGCCCTTACAAACGCAGGACCGAGGAAGAACCGCGGATGGAGTCGACTTTTCCGCTCCTCGTTAGCGCGGCGAGCTCGGCACCACGTTTCCACCGATACGCACGCATTTTTTTGTTCGCGCGGCGTTACAAAAAGCCACATCGTCGACACGAGGACGGGTCATTAAATACGTGCCGACGGCGACTGGTGCCGATGAGTGCCGAAAGCTCGCCGCAGGATAAAACGCGATAAACACTTTCTCACACCTTCCGCCGCAAAACATTTGCATGTTTACACATTTCTGCTTTATGGATGCTGACACTGGCCTGCAACCGGGCGGAAAATATCCCACCGGGACCCGGATCTCAGGCCGATCCTCGTTCGAATGTTTTACCATCATCAACTACACACAAGCTGCCGGCGACAATAAAAAAAGGATTGCGTGATGCGGGGCGATCGAAAGCTGCAATATATGGCACCAGTAAAGAGAGAGAGAGAGAGGAAATGAGAACGGAGGGATGAGGAGCGAACAGCCAGAGAGAAAGATAAGGACAGGAAGCCATGAATCCTTTATCAACGCTCATCTTCCTGGGCAGAGCAGGAGCGAAATGGTGATAGTGAGTGTTAAGTATCTAGTGGAGAGCTGCTACCTGCACAGAATATCAAGATGAAGACGGAGGCAAATCTGCAGCTGGAGGAGGAAACGTACAGCTCCCCACCATCATCTCATCTCAAGTAATAACTTATTTCATACAGCAGCCTAGTAGAGAGTGATATTAAAATGAAATAATGAAAAAAAACCCACGATCACTTCTTCATTATGCAATAACAGGAGAAATATTAGGACAGTAAAAGTCAAACTCTCGCAAGTACTTGAAGATCCTGAATCGCTTCAAATACATCAGAGGAACGGATGAATGAAATTATGTAGGTATGAAATTCATTCATGTCATCTTTAATGTGTCCCGGCGCCCATCTGTCCTTCCGTTTGCCATCATATAGTCCAGATTCCCAGGTCCCCGGGCACCTGGGAGATCACAGCTGGGTAAAGACCGAAATTAGAAGATTTAACTTTACGTGACTCCAGCCGGAATGAGTTTAAGTCACTAATTAACAATGGATTCTGATGTGATGCTTAAATCAGACTGTCCTTTGAAATGTGTTCTTACAGTGTTGGAAGGACTTCAATCATCATTAAAATTTCAAAACACGTAAACAGAGAGTAGGAGGACGAAGATTTATCACTTTGTTTGTCAGATTGACATTGTCGAGCACTAAGTACAGGCAGGTTTGAAAAATAATGTTGAGGATAACCACTTTATTCCTAAAACCTAAGGAGGAAAGCGAGTAAGAGGATCGATTAACACGGGGCGTTACACGGAACGCATGATGTACAAAGGAGACGCAAAGTGTTGCTTCCCTCGCGTTTCTTCTGCAAAAACATCTTTTGATCCCGCAACTGACTCGACCTTCGCCTCTGTTCTCGCTCTCCACTCTCAGCTCTTAATACTCTCCCGCTCTCTTGCTCCCTTATCTCACCCTTTTCCCGCTCATCCATCTGCCTCTGACACAACCTCCCATTTCTCTATCTGCCTCATTTTGTCCGTCTTCTTCATCTGTTTTCACCCTGTGCTGTTACATCTTTCACCATCTCCCATTTGTCCTGGCTCTTCCTCCTCCTCCACCGCCTCCTCCGCCTCATCCTTCCCCAGACAAGTGATCACAAAGCCATAAATGTGCGCTGGTGGGACGAAGGAAAGAGAGGGAGGGCGAGGAGGAGAGGCAGTCTCGTCTCGCCTCTGAGACGCAGGGAGATGATGAGAGAATCAGGTGTTTTGTCTGGATGACAGTGTGCCTGGAGAAGCAAAGGTTCAGACTCGGATCTGGCCTTACAGACTCACTATCTACAATTCTCTACCTTATTTCTCTGACGCTGCCTCTTTCCACTATTATTCGTCTCTCCTGAAAACCTCCTCTGACTCTAATCATCCCCCTCCTTCCTTTCGCCCCGTTCCCTGCCTGAATAAAGAGAAAACCACACAAGAGGCAACAGCGGAGGATCCAGCGTGTGTTTATGATTTACTTCCTCAATATAAAGTGCAAACGGAGGGGCCAGGCCAGCAACACTTGTGGGATTAAATGACCTTTTATTTCACATGCTAATGCATTTTCAATGAGGCTCGGGCGCTCCTTCAGAACCGAACGCAGGTTTAGATGTGAAATGCAGTATTTGGTTTTATATTAGCAAAGGCCATGATTCTCATGAGCTCAGGTAGACCCATAATGTTTTGAGTGCAGACCTTTCCACCATGGGTGAACTCCTACACATGGCAAATGCTACATTCAACATTTTATTTATTTCTTCCTTCCTTTCAAGGCAAATTTCACCTCTGACTCACGCGGAAGTGTCACGTTTCCATTAGGACATAAACGTGTACGAATAACTTCATTTGGAATTGCATTATATAGGTCTACTGTCAGGCATTATTTAGATTAATGCCAATGTCAAACACATTAGAAAAAAAATATTTGGTGCCTTGATCGAAGCATTTTCAAAGTTCATGTAAGTCTACTGATTGATTGGTTCTATTTTTATTTTTTTATTCTAGCACTGCTGTGAAAACAGGCACTGCCTCTTTAAGAACACCTCACCAAATCCCCCCTCTGTTGTGATTGGCCGACTGGGTCAGACCTGAGCTGCCAATGCCAATTAACGACAAAACCTAACAATCTCTCACAAAACGTCTCTCATACGTTCGTGTCCAACCGTGTAATGTTAACGGGTCAGAGGATTGCAGAACCAATCAAAGACGAGCCCTTCAGGACAGTTCACGACCTGTGGATCCATGCATACGCTCTTGAATTGCACCACAAATTAGGGAAAAATAACAAATATCATAGCAGGCTGCCCCTTTTAAATGAAACTACATGAGCACATCTCATCCAAAGTTCTCTCTTTCATTTGCTGAACTTTCCTTTTCTATATGACTTTCTGCGTCGGGTGGAAAGCGTTCCAGTCCGAGCTGCACTAACTGGCAGTTTGTAAAAGTAAAAGTTTGAAAGTATCACAGCCGTGTCAGAGCCAGGCTTCACACAGTCCGCTCCAGATGATCAGATCACACGACACCCTCCTGGGTTTCTGTCACTGACAGCCATTGCCACACCACGGCTTGTTGCTGTGTGTCTGCGGCTTGGAAATGGGACTCGTGTGTGTGTGTGTGTGTGTGTGTATCCAAGTCCATGCAGTGCCTGGATTTGCGGCAGTTAATCCTAACAGCCATGGTGTGTGCCGGTCACTTACAATTTGTAGTGAGTGGCATCATGCTGTATAGTAGCGGGAGCTGCAGGACTGTACTCTGTCAGCTCCACAAGTGTTTTTTCAGACCCGTGCAGGACTTTTTCATGGCCAAAACATTCTAACCAGGGAATGTTTGAGTCACGGCTTTTCAGAAATGCTTAACCTGCAATGACAGATGTCCCCTGGTCAGCACGAACCACAGCGTTTCCTTTTATTCTGACCGTATGGACGACGAGAGACGGTCGCACGTTTCAGAGTTATACCCACGATGCATCGCGTTTCCATTTCTCGGCCTTTTCTGCCTAAATGACTTGAGTTTTCACAGACTGTTTCGTTTTACGAGCGCCTTTTTTTTGTGCATGTCCGGTTTTCTCTCCATGCCTTTTCCATGCCATCCATCATCCGCTGAGGTCGCCGCAACCTTTTGACTGAAGCATTTTTGGCACGGCAAAAAAACAAAAATCATCAGTCATCAGCGCAAAAATTGAACCCGTTTTGATGGGGATACAAAGAAGGGAAAATATCTGGCTTCGCAAAACCATGATGATGATTTCTTCCTCTTTTTTTTTGTGAAAGAGGGCAACCCCCTAATTATCACTAAAACCCCTGAATGTTCCACACCGCTACAAGGCCACGTGATGTCGAGACAGCTTTCTCTTCAGCATGACACTAAATCACCCCCAAACACGTTTTCTGAAGTTGTGAGTCATTTTCGCCGATAAAAACTGCTATCCCTGGAAAGGCTTTGTAAACGATACGCTCATCTCCAGTGGAGGGTTTTGAATCTGCGGGCCCCTGAAACCCTAGACCTGGGCCACTTGGTTTTTGTGGTGCGTGTCAGTAAGTCCTTCCCCCAATGGGGAGAAAGTGATATTTTGCAGCCGTGGGGGAATTGCCCTCATCGCCACAAACCTCATCTTACTACCCTAATAGAGAGAGGATTTTCCAGGCAGAAAGGAGCAGAAGGAGGAATGAGAGAGAGACAGAGAAAAAAAGAGAGATGTTATTTCAAATGAAGTAACAGCGCAGTTAAACAGCTTCAAAGCAGCTCACAGATCACTTCATAAAAAAAATTGATCTGTCATCAGGCAACTAATGCGCGCTTGCACTCCCTCACTCTCTTTTTCTTCTTTCTGAGTGTAACCGGGGCTACACCGTTCTATCACTACCAACATCACTTTTATTGCAATGATCGGTCCTTCCGATTTCTACTACCGCCTCTGTTCCGCTCACAAGAACACAATTGTGTCCCTGTGATTAGTCTAGGCCTCATGTCAAAGCTATTCTGGGAGGTCGAAGTGACCCTCTAGTTAGGCTAAACGCCCACAAGTTCCCCTGTTGTCGGCCCAGATGCCACGCTGATGCGAACTCCAACGGTGACCTCTGGCTGACAAAGTTCCATTGCTATTCAACATGACAACAGTCAGTCATGAAATATCTAATAAAGAACACAACAAAAAACCTACAATCTTTACATTTACTCTGCCATTCTTCACGTGTGGTTGCCAGTTTTAGATTTGTGTGCGGATCGCACCCATGCGATAAAACTGGGCTCCTGCGCGCCTGTCCCATCCTTTCAGGTTCATCTGAACACACTGCTTAACATTTCCCCTCGGACACACGGTGCCACATTTCTCAACGTGCCTCGGAACACAGACCTGGCCAGGGGTGTGCGTCACTTCCAGCTCCTGTAATAGTTAACCAGGGTACGCGGAGGTTCCCACAGCCTGCGTGACCTTAGATGAGTCCGGTAAACACCGACTGACCTTCAGGAAACAAAACCAGGTATTTGGCCGTGGGTGAACATTAGGCTCGTCGCCACCGTCCTTATCTCAAGATCCCTTCTTTTCTAAAGAAGCCATTATACGTCCACTCCTCACTAAAGAACGAACTTAGTACCACGGTTTGGACACGTCTTTGTTCATTTAAAGATTTAATTCTGTTCTAGTTCAGACGAGAAAGGTCGAGTTCAATTTTGACCAACCATAGCACGTTCGCACACTACGAGAAAATCACCTACGTGTGTGTGTGTGTGTGTGTGTTGGGGGATGCAGCTGACACAGTCCAGCTGTCAGTCAGAGATTTGTCTCCGAGGACTTTGTTGTGCTCGCCGGCCTGCAGCCTTCAGGGGTCAACCTTTTACCCCGGACCATTTGTCGAACAAACCGCTCTTGATGCTTTTCTGGGACCTGGGAGTGATTTCAGACATGAAAGGTTCCTCGCCATACCCCAATCTCTGAAGGAATGTGGCGGCCAGCATGCTGTGAAGGTTGTGCAACACTGACTCACATAAAAAGCTGATATGGTCAATTACCTCTCTATGGCCCTGCAGGTGAATGCAGAGGGAAAAGTGGTACTTGTTGCTGTGGAGAGCTGCTGTTGTTTGGAAAATGTGGGGAGAGACTCAGCGATAGATCATCAATAGATCCCAACATCAAACACACATGAAAGAATACGGGGAGATTAACTCTCCGCCCTGCCGTGTTTTAATGACATTTTATTACCCATTCATACAAAATTAGCAAAACAAGCGCCGAGTGGTACTGTAAGTGTTACAAATTAAATCCACTCCACAACAAGCAACCACCTAGAGGATTCCTACGCACACCTTTCCTGGTGAACACAACTTTGATGCCATTTAAGGTACCAGAGAGAGGAGGAGAGGGAGGCAGAGTGTGTACAAAGGAAAGGGCGTCAGCAGGGAAAACAAAGGACATTTGATTTATTTGGTATTTGGGGCAACGCAGCCCACAGGACCAGTTGGTTCTGCAGCGTACCGGACTGTGTACCGCAATACTACAGTAAAGCAAATGTGAAATACTCCCTGTGGATAACAAATGCAGGTGAAGTCGTGTCGGTTCCATCGGTGCAAGAATTAAGGAGTTCCCACCAACACCGCTAATCCAAATTATGAGGTGATTTTGTGGCAGAAAATTGTGAGAACGCTTAAACCCTTCAGAAGTGTGACATTACTCTGAACTATGCCTTCATGTTGAGATTTTAATCCATCTGTGTGCTATAGATTCCCAACACCTGCTGCCTCTGTTCGACAACACACACACTTCTACAGAGCAGCACTCAACTCTTCGAGGATTTTCTTCGAGGTATTTTGGCCGCTTCTTTCGGGTTTTGCCTTTCAGATCAAACCGCCGTCTGGCCCGTGCGTGCGCTGGCAGGAGGACGGATCCTCCTTGAGTCGGAGCACCTGCATGCTTCGGCGTATGACTGACAGGAGTCGGCAAACAAGCTTCCGCGACCGCCGGTAAACACAATTAGCGTGCCGTGAAAGATGAATTCCGTGTCTGTGTAATTGTCAGAAGTCATTATGGATGGTTCATCTTTTGCAGTGGGGAAGCTCTTCTAAAATGAGGCTAAATGATGTTCCACCGATTTTCTTTTTCCTGTTTGCATACGGAGCAAAACAGAAACAAGAGTAAGCGTGTTTGTTAAACATCATTAACCACTGTATCATGTTACACTGTCGCTAATGTTCTGAGACTAATCTCCTTCCCTCCAATATCCCAGATAAGCTGGCTCCTATCTCTTATCTTCACTCCTAAACGTCATCAAGCACGAGCCTCCGCTCTCCTCTTCTTACTTTATCAGGGTCTTAATAAAGGTGGTTTATCTCTTTCCAACCAGACCCGGCTAATTGAATCCAGAGCTAGATAGAGATCTAGTAAGCGTGTCAGTGGATTAGCAGGTCCTGTCACCACGGTAACCCAAGAGTCCGTTCCTGGTTTTTGTTCCTTTCAGATGACTCCACAGAGCATCCTTGCTCCATATCCGCCCGATAACGCTTCCTTCCTCTGGCGAGCAGCTCCACGCCGCGACTCTGTATCCCTCTCAATCAGCGTCAAACAGGAAATGAGCACTGATGTAAAACATGACAGATCGCTGAGTTCAGTCCTCTTTGTTACGAGGCCATTCTTAGCTTTTACATCAGACCAAAACAAGAGTTTTAATTAAAAGAAGAATGAGCCTTTATGTGCCGCTAATGTTCCATTTTTTTTTGGAACTTGCCAATCTCGACTCCCTCGTCGTCATGTTTGTTTATCCTGCTTTTGTTTCCCTTCCTTTTATTTAGTCTTCCTTTTGGGGAATCGGGTGATGTGAAAGCATAGCATCCGCCTCGCTGCAGTGGTTTGCTGGCAGCCTCCGCTTGCCAAAGTCCTTGAATTGTGGGGAGAGAAACTTTGACTCAACTCACGCTGCTGCAAAGTCATGCGGCCTGCACGGGCTGGAGACCTTCACTGTTGTTGGGATGTTGCGGCAAGACGCAACACAACCATTCTTGAGAGGTCTCGATCTTAAGGCAGGGTGGCCGACTTGTCCGGGGTGTCGCCTTGGACTGGCCACAACAAGACCGCACAGCCAAAGAGATACCATGAAGACAAACAGTGGTGTAAAGATCTGAGTTCATGCTTGATGTTTGGGTGAAATCTTTGGCTCTCGGTGCTCTGGTGGACTGTCAGTGACTGATTTATTATTTTGTCAAAGCCAAATTTTACTGACCCTGTTCTCTCTCTCGCTTGTTGCCAGCATTTCCGTTCTCAGAAGCCTCAACAGTGTCAACTACAACTCATCATCCCCAGAGCATCATCGTCGTCTTCTTCTTCTTCTGCCTTCTCCTCCTACTCTTCCTCCTCCTCTCTCTTGTGAGAAATTGCTTTTTGCATGCTGAGAAACAGTTGCAAGACAGGAACTCCTGCTGGCCCTGGCAATCCCTGCTGGAGTTCATCTCGCCGCTGGTACGCGTTCGGTGGTAGACGTGCGTCCTGGGAATGTTCTGAACAGCTGAAGCTGGAGGCCCGGAGGGGGTGTGCATGATAAGGAGGATAAGTCAGAGGCTTATTTGGAGTGTTTAGGCGATGAAGAGGAATCCTCAAAGGGAGGTTTGAATGCGTCACAGTAAAAGCACACTTTAGGCTATGTTTCAAAGCCACTGACAGCACTTCCCTAATTGCTGCTTGTATCCTAACTCTTTCCAGAGAGAAAAAAAAGAGAGGAATACAGAATCTTGGAATCCATGTTCAGCTAAAACAACGGTGCAGCAAGTGCCTTCAGTGATTCATCTTTAACTATTATCTAGCCTGGGCCCACATGCTGAGCTGCCAGGTGTAACCTGCCTTAACTAGGATAAGAACACTACACACCCGCTTCTTGTCCGGACTGCCTGTGGTACGAGTCTGTAAAACAAATGAAAAGGCTACAGTATGGAGAGAGAGAGAGAGAGAGAGAGAGAGAGAGACGAGTGCTTCCAGACAGGTGCTGCTGCACCCCTGTCCCAACAGGAGATCTGTGCTTGTGCATGTGTGTGTGTGTGTGTGTGTGTGCAGAGGCTGGAGGAAGGTTTCTACACTTATTGTATTATCTTATCCTCTGGGGAACTGATGCTGATCTGCTGCTTCCTGCTTATCAGGGAGAGATGGGACAGAAAGGAAGAGATAAATATAGCGCAGTCTGTGTCTGTGTGAGTGTGTGTGTGTGTGTGTGACTGGTTGACAGACACTGACAGAGACAGCGATAGAGAGAATGTGCAACAGTGCATGGATGCAGTGATGGAAGAAATCCTCACTATACAGCGAGTAAAATCAGCAGCATGTTCAGCATTTTCAAGATGATACTTGAATACAATTTTACTCACAGTAAAAGTACTCGGGAGTAAGTATTTTTATGATACATCAAATCGATGCATTGTGATGTTGGTGTGACGATTGTTACTGCAGATGAATCCAGCAACTGTAGTTTCTTATATAATATAATTCTATAGTTGCATTCTGGGTAAATCTACATAAAATAATCGTTAATAAAGAGAATTTTTAAGGGAAAATCAAACTCCCTGATGTTGGTCTGGTGGCTGTTTTTCACTGAAGCTTTCAGCAAATTCATTTGCAGTCTGATTGAGTTTCTTCTTTATTTGAGTTATTTCACATATTGAATTTAATTCAACACCCAGATGGAAAAGTGGAGATTTATTTTACTTTGGAATGTTTGGAATGTGATTTTCTTGCTCTTTAGGAAGTAAGAAAGGAAGACAGTGTGTTACTTTCCACTTTTGCGAGCTGCGACTGTGCTGCGAGATGGGAATCTTAGCACATCCATGCACACACACACACACGCACACTTTAGGCTTCGGTAAACTTCAAAGGTGGTCTGCAGTGAGGCGGACTGACAGGTATGGATGGGTCAGTTATTGTGGGGGGGTGCTGAGCGAGCAGGTGGGTTTTTGAGGAACCCAACACGACTGCTGGAGCAGACTTCAGAGGAGGAGGCTCTGAGGAGAATGTCAACATTGACAGCTTCCCAGAAGCACACACACGCACACACACAGACACACACACACACGACAACAACAAATGTTATGCTTGCTTTAAGGTTTAACAGGTTTCTGTGGCTGCCGGGACATCCACACACCGGCACAACCTGCAAGTGCCAAGACTGTCTTTGAGCTGCATCTTATTTTGTCCACACGCACACACAAACACACACACAAGCTTGCAGAGAACCGATAAATCCGAATGACATGGTTGCCTTTGTGGAATATCTTATTTCACCTGTAAGCACACACATGTGCACACACACACACACGACATCAGCTACTAAGTTTTCCTTTGTGGTATATCTTATTTCGTCTGCAAGCACACACACATACACACACACACACACACACACACACACGCACACACATACATACAGACAGCATGAGTGTTAAAGATGACTTAGAGGTACATGATTGAATTTCATTTGCGAGCATACAGACACACACACACACACTCACTCTGTGCTCCGCCTCCGCACCTCTCAGAGAAGACAAATCCAGATCTGTTGTGTGAGATTTGAGGCTGTGGATCCTGGTGGGTAAACTCAGGTAGGATCACAATGTCACATCAAACGGAGAGGCGAGACAGCTCGCTGACTGTCAGAGTACACACTGTTCAGACTGAAGCTCAAAGGGAAACAAATGAATGCCCCCATATAAGCAGGCACACACACACACACCCATCCACCCACACACACACTCACACACTCTCACACAGACTATCACTGCAAACGGTTGACTTGGCTTTCTTTAAGGCTCTCTCTCTCTCTCTCGTGATCAGTGATCAGTGGTTCTCAATCTGTGGTAAGGACAGCGTCAGTGCTACATAAAGCGCCCCCTGGTGGTGCTAAAAATGACCCCAACTCCAGCATCCAGGAATCGAAACAATTGAAATCTATGGGAATTATGATGAATTATGAGGCACGTTAGTCACAAATAGAGAGGCTGTACTTCTTCTTCTGTTCACTGCAACTAGTGAAATGGAACACGCCGGTGAGACTAAATCGTCCTGGCAACTGACACTGACAGAACGTAAAACCTGTAAATCCGCCTCCTTAACAGGAGCAAAGTCAGCAAATATGAAATCACTGGTGATGATTGAGTCAATTTACCCTGCAGCCACTCTGCAAAATCAATACCTGACTAAAATCCCAGTGATTGATGAGGTTTCAGGGGAAATTCAAATAGTAACCTTTTGCGAGTGTGTGTGTGTGTGTGTGTGTGTGTGTGTGTGTGTGTGTGTGTCTTTGAAGGGTGACACTGACAGCTGGCTGGCATCGAGGCCAACGTATTGCAGGGAG